>JXSR01S018772.1:9693-25199 GCA_000969725.1 Ophiothrix spiculata
GTGTGATTTTTTTTAATTAGCTATGAAAAAAATTAGAATTATACTGAAATAAAACCTTGTAATCTCATCATATTAGTGTGAGAAACATAGCAAAGCAGACACAAATCAAATAAGATATGTTTCCGTATCGCATCCAAAATCCGGAAGAACAAAGTTGCGTCTCTATTGACACAAATTACATCTTAAAAGATTAATGGAAATGGACTTTGGTCGGGAATAACATTGTAAGGGTGTCCTTGTGGATACCATATACACAGTAACAGGATACCCAAACACCTTATACACTACGTCTTAAACATCATTGTTTAGCGTTGCTTAGATGATTTAAAATACAAGAACCTGTATTGAAATGTATCTGAAATCAGACATCATTGGTTGTAAGGTTAAAATTGTGTTTAAAAAAAACCGCGACACAAACACTTGGGTGTTAAGCACCACCAAAATACATACAAAATCAACATTGAGCAATTTTTCTTCTTTACATAGTTCTGGTAGTACTGAAAGGTAATTTCAGATGTAATTTCCCGAGAGACACACTGTGCTGTTTCTTCCCAATCTTTGTTGTTTTGTTTTAAATCCGTTAAATGATTAGAAACTTGTATTTAAAACTATGTGTAAACAGAAAAACACACCAAAGTATTGGTGTTCTCTAAATTGTAAGGATATACTAACTCCTGTATTTGTAAGACTTATAAATTCTTACATTATCGAATTGACCTGGAACGATCAATGTTTTCGATACAAACAGATTTTGTCAGGTATGTCTAAAATAAAAGCACTCGACCTCTTTCAACAAATTAGGTCATGTATCCGGAGGGGATGAAAATTAACAATCAATAACTTTTGATTTTGGTAAACCAGTAATCGAGAGTTTAATTGTATAGATTGTTCAAAATGTAAGATTACTTTGACCCGCGCGTATCTAAGCTTGGTATTTCCGGTTACAAACAATATATATTTGCAACATTACCAAACCACTTCTATGACATACTAAAAATATGTTTTACAGGACATTTTTATAATACATGTGTGTTAAGGAAACATGACGACATCGACTGTTCAGCAAAATGTGAAACAGACAAGAAGTTAAGATTCATTTGTAAAACACTGCTCTTACTCCATAGGTTGCTAATAAAGTAGCACATTATGTAACTCAGCGTTGCATAATGTACTTAGTTTGATTATTCGCGTTACCTTTACAGATTATTCGTAAAATGAAAAAATAACGTATCATATCATATCGTATATCAACCAATTTTACTGCATGGTTATTTATTATTTATTATCATCATCATTTTAAACCTGTTTCTTGAGGAGGCTCAACACCATCGTTACAGAGAATTAGCAGAGTGTTGTTCATTAAATCATACAAACACCTGCAAAAACATGTCTTAAATCGTGTTTTAGTGTTAAGCTCATCTCTCTGTCAATTTGATTGCGTAGATATTATTAGATTCACCAGCGAAAATAAGCGAACAAACAAACGTTAACATAATCTGCTTTGCAGTCTAAGTAATCTCTCCAAAACGAACTCCATGGTTGATAATATTGCAATTTTATTATTGTTTGACTTGAGGCACATGTGTACCAAACACTTTGACACTGCAATTAACCAGCTTAAAGCCAACACACTTGTGTATTATATGTGTCAAAATGTATTGACGCTAAAGTGATCAGTGGAGGTTTTGCGATGGGGTAATTTGTTTGATTCACCTTTCGTATTATATGATGATCATAACATTCAACTGAAAAGTACATTTTTCGTTTTCGTCCTCGGTTAAGATTATGATGGTAAATGAAATTGACAAACAGTATTTTTCAATAGTAATTTTAATTAACAAACTTTATATGGGAACTATGAGAGTAAATTAATAAGGTGTCCGTGCGTTATAAGCGACATTTATAGACACAACTTAATACCATTTGAAGACATTTGACCGTATTTTCCGATACATAACTTTGATATGCTCCGTCCAAATTACTCACCAATACATTAGCTGAGTTCAAATGTTTTGTAATGCAAGCAGTATAGTTTGTTGACAATTTTATCAACAAATTACTGAATCTATTAGTTGGAGTCATTAAGTATAGATAATCACCTCACGAGAGTTTGCTATCCGTAACAATTCCGTTGCGTTTTTGCGAGCAATAGAAAAGGCAAAAAAGCCCTTGTGCTGTTGCTGTTGCTCGTAGAAGACATTTGACTATCAACTACTTTCATTGACACATCTCATTTGTGAAATAATTATACCAAATTGATAATTTTAATGAGATATTTGAACACAGCAATTAAATATTTTTGGACATAACATAGTTCTGATCTACAAAGAATTCTAGAGATGATCGATATGCAAATTAGTAGAGTACCTTTATTACGTGACGTCAAACAGTTCCACTGCAATACATGTTATCTCTGTTTTATAAACCTATTGTATGGTAAGCTATCTCATACAACAAT
The DNA here is from genome assembly GCA_000969725.1 of Ophiothrix spiculata. Classification (NCBI taxonomy): domain Eukaryota; kingdom Metazoa; phylum Echinodermata; class Ophiuroidea; order Amphilepidida; family Ophiotrichidae; genus Ophiothrix; species Ophiothrix spiculata. The sequence goes on from JXSR01S018772.1 coordinate 12,152, forward strand.
AATATCATTGTATGCAATAACGGGGTTGAGTATAGGACTTGACATCCGAAGCGTTTGCATCATACAAATCTTAAATATATTTTCCCTATTGAAATATTTTTCTATCGTTGCTGTTGTGCATGGGAATTTCTTAGCAGCGAAAGCTCCTAACACATTACTATGACACTGCCTTACCCAACTAGCCATAGGATTCAAGGTTGATAATTTTTTTGAAAGACGACCGGACATATATTGCAATCTGCTCTTAAAGGATTTTTTTGGTTTCAATTTACGCAGTATACCTTTGTGAGTTATGTGTATGCTTCATTTGAGACAGAAAAAATCATTTGCTTCGATTTTGAAAATTCAATCTTGACCAATTCAGGAGAATTATACACTGTTTGCCGTCATATTGGATTTAAATCGATTTTAGGATATATTCAAAAATTCCTTACATTTTGGTACAAAAAATCAATTCAATTCAATATTTAAGTCTACCAGTATTCCTTGTGTTATAATTATTCATATGCAAAGTAATTTTCGGTTGAATTCAACCTACTAATACATGTGGTTTTTTAATGATCAAGAAAATAAAATACAAACTGAAGGCTGAAGGCAGGTGATAAATTGAATGTTTGAAATTTGGTGACTGAGCATAATGGCAATCAAAAATTATGTCAAATATCACAACCAATCATGTTCCAGTAGTCACTGCCTATCGCCCTCCAATAACTAAGTGAGCTATGCAGTTTGATAAAAATGCACCAATAGGCATACTTGATCAGATTGAAATTAACAGATGTTCATTTGTGATATTTTATCCGTGTAACTTTCGGGAGTCGCAAAATATTGTATTATCTATTTGATCATCTTCGATTTAAATCTTTCTATATGACTTCTGCAATTGCCAATGATCATAATCTTACCGAAAGATTTAGTAAGCACTACCGGTAAATAATTAATTAGTCATTACATTCTTTTTACTATTTTTCAAGTCAAAATGCATCAATCAATCAATCAATCTTTATTTGTTTTCATCTCACGTAATAGACAATGATAACTTATAACGATACAGTTTAAAATTATACCACATAACAGTCTATACAGAGATGTGGATGCCATCAAAAACGCAAAGCGTGTGGCAGATGGCACCCATAATAGGGTTACAAGACACATTAAACATAAAAACATTGATGACGATATTTCATAACGTCTGTATAAAATAAATCTAACGGGTACAATATTATTTAAGATAGAAAAATCCAGAATCCAGATCAGATCACATCATTTAGGTTGAGGTAACATGTGAAAGTACAATTTGTTTTGATGGTTAATAAATCCAGAACTATAATCTCTGATGCGATGCTGTGCACTGTAGTCATCTTGAAATAAGGGGAGCACCATTAGATTTCCAAGGGGGGAGCAGGAAATTGGGTTCGGGGGTGAATTTTTTTTTCGCGTCCCGTTCGGGGGCGATTATTTTTTCTTGGAAATTACTGTTTTTCCCCCTATTCCATATTCAGGGGTGATTTTTTTTCCTTCTGCCTATAGAGGGGGATTTTTTTTTCTAAAAACTTCCTGCTCCCCCCTGGAAATCAAATGGTGCGCCCCTAACATAGTTCGAAATGTTAGCAAAGTGTTATATAATCATGCTTTCTAAGAATATAGAGTGGTTAAAAACAATTAATATATTTCTAAGTAAGAGCACATGCGAAATGAAATCAATAATTGACAAGATTCCAAGAATATTTCATGTATACGAGATATCAAGCCTACCATTCGCCTAAACTTGATTAGAATCTGAAAGTCTAAGCATTTTGAAAATATGGGGTTTCAGCAAAAAGGTGACAATTTTTTCAAAGTAATCTCTTGACGCGATTTTGAACTTGTAAATTGAAAGGAATCACTCGTCAATTAATGTTTAATCTTCAGAAACTATTCTTGATGTACACCCATTATTGTGATATTTTTATTTTTATATGTGTAGTAAACATGAAATTCCTTCACCTCGCTCGTAAAAAGGAACATGACCATTAAGTGATTAAGTTCCTTTTTCTGAATAAATTAATGATATGATAATTGTTATTTTAGATCATCTACTGAATTAAACATAACATGAAATATTCATATTGTGAGGTGAGTACTTACAGTGCTGAAATAAATCTGTATATATTCTGATATACGAGGGTCATTCAAAAAGTTCTACCTGTTGTAGCTACTTAAGAGGAGTTGACTACAAATATGGACTTTCACGTGTCCACGAAAACAAATCGATTTTCTTTAAAATGTGTACAATGAAAGGGCTTTGGTTGAAACTAACACACACGGTATAAATTTGGATATCTTTAGCTTGTTGCCATAGCAACGGCAATTTTTGTAATTTCGGCAATTTTTTTTAAATTTTCATACTTTTTTTACCGTAAAATGAGCAGAAAGTTGATTTCAGCAGCTCTAACATAGAATATGAAAATTAAATTTTACCTTTAATGCAAGATAGATGGAAGACTTATAAACAAACTGAAAGCATAAAATTGCTGGTCGGGCACAGGAATGGACCGTACCATTTATTTTCGATAGGGGTGTTTTACATTTTTTGAAAACTCTATTATTTTGGCCTAAGTTTGGAGCTTCAGAACGCCTATGGTAACACTTGAATTGATTTATCCTTGCTAAAATATGTTAATTGGCCTTTGCATAACTAAATAAAAAGCAAATATCTTTGGGCAATATATTTTGGTTTTACTTGTGCTGCCGCAAATCTTTGTATTTTTGTTATTTTGAGATATGATTAATACTGCATATTTTGAAAAGTAAAAAAACATGAGAAGTGAAATAAAAAATGGCCTCAAGCGAGAAATCCAAGATGGCCGCCAAAATTCCCGCCAAAATACAATATTTTCATTATAATGGCATAAAAGTATACTTGAAAACACTTTATGTTCCAAAGTATTATAGGGAAATTGCTTTCGGAGCTTTAAAAAATACATCTGACTCATGTGCGTTATTAAAATTCAAGATGGCCGCCAAAATGGCCACCAAAATAGCTGATTTTCCTTAAAATCGACCAAAACAGTTTTTAAACTGGCTGATACAGATCAACAGGAAATAACATTTTGGGGTTTTTTCCTGCTGTACAACAAGATCATTTGCCCCCTATTTGTATTGTAAGCTTGTATCAAAATCAAAATGGCGCCTATTCTGAGATTCAAAATGACAGCCAAAATGTAATTTTATGCGCAAATATGGGTTAGAGGCACTTCAAAACAGTATCAAAACCACCAAATGTTCAAAATAGTGGATGGAAAATGTCTTTGAGTGTAATAATAATAGCATTTCTTCTCAAATAAGGTTGTTAGCAAGTTTCAATCTAATATAGAACCTGTTCTGAGATCAAAATGGCCGCCAACATACGATTTTAGGCACAAACAAGGGTTAGAGGCACATAAAAACAGTATCAAAGCCACCAAATGTTCAAAATATTCGATGGAAATGGCTGGGAGGGTAAACATTAGATCCCAAATTTCTTCCCAAAATAAGGTGTTAGCCTGTTTCAAATTCAATATGGAGCCTGTATTGAGATTTAAAATTGCCGCCAAAATATGTTTTATGTATAAACATTGGTTACAGGTACTTAAAACAGTATCAAAACCACAAAATGTTGAAAACATTCAATGGAAAATAGCATTTCTTCTCAAATAATTGGGTGCTAGCATTTTTCAAATCTATCTAGAACCTGTTCTGAGATCCGAAATGGCTGCAAAAATATCAGTTTATGCTCAAAAAGTGACTTTGTAACCCTTTCAAAAACACAAAATGTTCAAAGTAACTGATGGAAAATGGCTTCTTGAGTCACAATAAGAATATTTCTTCTCAAATATGGGTGTCAGTATGATCCATATCCAATATGGAGCCTGTACTGAGATCCAAAATGGCCGCCGATGTACGATTTGAGGCACATAACTAGATTGAGATGTGTTTGAAAGGGTATCGAAAACACCAAATGTACAAAATAATAGATGGTAAATGACTTCGATGGAATATTTCTTCCTATAACGTTGTTTGCATGTTTAAAGTCAATGATGGAGCCTGTACTGTAAACCAAAATGGCTGTCAAAATACAATTTTATGCAAGAAAATGGATAAACATCTTTGAAACATTATTAGTATTAGATTTGAAACGTGCAAACAAAAATATTTGTGTAGAAACACTCCCCCGGAGTTACCCGCAAACCCATTCTCCATCAATTATTTTAAACATTTCATTACACGTTACTTGCCTTAACCTTTTATACCACTGATTTTGACATTTCACTGGTAATAAATCATCCAATGTTTAGCCCACCCACTACCTTGTGGTCTACTTTGAGGGTTGTGAAGGACATAATGATGCCCTCAAGGCATATTCATGTTCTTCAAGGTATTGAAAAATGGTAACTTAGTGGGTTGTGGACTAAATATTGGATGATTTATTACCGGTGAAATGTCAAAATCAACGGTCAAAAGTTTAGGCAAGTAACGTGTAATGTGCTGTTTTTGATATGGTTTAAAAGTGTCTTATCTCATTTCATGCATAAAATTGTATTTTGGCGGCTATTTTGAATCTTTGTACAAGCTCCATGTAGAATTTGAAACATGCTAACACCCTTACTTGAGAATAAATGCTACTATTGTTACCCTCAAAGCCATTTTCCATAGAATATTTTGAACATTTGGTGGATTTGATACTATTTTTAAGTGTCTCTAATCCTTTTTTTGCACATAAAATCGTAAATTGGCGGCAATTTTGAATCTCAATACAGGCTTCATATTAGATTTGAAATATGCCAACACATTTTGTTGGAAGAAAAGATCTTATTTTTACCCTCACGGCCATTTTTCATCAATTATCATGAACATTTCATATGATTGGTACCGTTTAGAAACACGGAAAACCCATTTAGTGCCTAAAATTGTATTTTGGCGCCCATCTTGGATCTCATAACAGGGTCTATATTGGATTTGAAACATGCTAACACCCTTATGTGAGAAAAAATGCTACTATTGCTACCATCAAAGCCATTTCCCATCGAATATTTTGAACATTTGGTGGTTTTGATACTAATTTGAAGTGCTTCTAACCCATTTCTGTGTATAAAAACATATTTTGGCGGCCATTTTGAATCTAAGAACAGGCTCCATTTTGACTTTGCTACAAACATACAATATAGTTAGGGGGCAAATGGTCTTGTTGTAACCAAAAATGTTTTTTCCTGTTGATTATTTATGATATCAGCCAGCTAAAAGCTGTTTTGGTTGATTTGAATGAAAATCGGCTATTTTGGCGGCCATCTTGAATTTGAAAATCGGGGAAGGGAAACTGGCAATACTTAAATAAGCCCCAAATCGGGTTTATGTCTACCATAATGGCGTCTACATATAACAAATCCTGTAATGGTAGTGTTCATGAAACATGATTGCTATAAAATTTGTATTTAATGGTTATTAATGGTGCATATTCTCAAAATACCTGGGTCAAACGGTGATGTTAAATGAACACACCAGAGAAGAAGTTAATATCAGAATAAAGGCCGGGTGGAGTTGTTTTGGACGATACAAGGACATTCTGTGTGACCAGAAACTACCTATGTCAATTAGGAGGAGAATGTTTGATCAGTGTGTCATCCCAACAATGACATATGGGGCTGAAACATGGACCACAACAAAACAGTTAGAACAGAAACTCACTGTCACCCAAAGAGCCATGGAAAGGAGAAAGCTAAATATTACAATCCGGGATAAAATCAGAAACACAGAAATCAGAAAGCAAACACAAGTTAAAGACATCATCCTCAAAATCAAAGAAGCTAAATGGAGATGGGCAGGGCACCTTATGAGGAGAAATGACGATAGGTGGACAAAACGTATGACAGAGTGGCAACCTAGAAAGGGGAAGAGAGGCAGAGGCAGACAGAAACGAAGGTGGAGGGATGACATCACATCATATGCAGGAAACACATGGACCAGACTGGCACAGGACAGAAAACAGTGGAAAAGTCATGAAGAGGGCTACATTCAGCAGTGGATGAACACAGCCTGGTGAGAAGGTGAGAAGGTGAGAATGGTGCATGTTAGGTATTCTGAATTTGTGAAAAATGACAAAGTTTATGGCAGCACCCTGTATAGGTCAATCCATTACCCAGACTGTTTTCTTTTTATAACTATCAAATAATGTCTGCTCTACCTAACTACACAATTTGAAATCAATCAAAGGGTTACCATTCATGATATAAGCTTCTAAAGTTACCCCAAAATTGACAAATCTGAAAAATGAAAAAATACCCCTTTTTCAAATTAATGGTACATTCCTATATCGCGAGATTAAATTATTTTGTTGCTTCTAAAACTTAGATAAGACATTATGCTAATGCTTGCATGTACAAAGAAATATTCAAAAAAATAGTTTCAAGGTCAATGAGTGACACAAAATCTTGATATTTTGACCTTGAAAATTTTAAAAATCTTTAAATTTGCCCTAAATTACCAAAATAAGGAATTGACCCGTTGCCATGGAAACCAACAGAAAATGAGAAAAATATTATAATTTAGTTTGTTAATGGTCAAAGGACTATCGATGGACAAAATATAAGAAAATCCATATTTTCAAGTTTGGCCACATTTTTTGATTTTTGGTTGATATTTACAATCAATCACTCTTAAAAATTAGCAAATATTTAACTATTAAGAATGTTACCTACACATAGTGAACATATCGTATCAGTATCATTTCTAGGTTTTTGTAGGAGATCTGAAAACCACAGTTAAGTTTGGTACCGGAAACGGTCAAAATATGTGCAACATTTTTAAAGGTGGCTCAAGTGCATTGAACTCAAAGGCCATAATATAGCCATGCAGTATTGCTTTATAGTGAAAATTGTATCAAACATAAGAATGAAACACAAAATTAATCATCGACCATCTGTAAAATTTTCTTTGAAGCATGAATAGAAAACATGCAAATTCATTAAAACAAGCTTGTTTAAAAGTATAAGCAGCTCTAGCAGTAGCATTTCTTTTGTATGTTTTTGATGTTGACGTATTAAAAATCAAAATCAATACACGAGGCCAAATAACTAATAAAATGATGAGAAAAGAATTTATTGTTGGAAAACAGTTAAAAATGCTGAAAAACGCAAAAACGATGATCTAGAAGCAAAACATTCTAATCAATCTTTTGATTTTCTCTTGGTATAGTTGTTCTAATAATGAGCCAGGCTATGAGAACATTATGAAAATATTATTTATAGTTATTTTAGTGCGGTTTGCTTGACACAATTTATACCTAACCGATATTGTTAGGACAAATGTGGCTGGGGAAATGTTTACTATGCACAGGTGTTTAGGTGTATTCTAAAACACCTAAATTAGTTATTTAGATTAAAATTACCAAACCTTTTATGTGAATAATGTAATCCATTTTATGGCGAGGGGTATAAATAATATTGCTTTAAGAGTTTTACTTTTTGAGAAATTTGTATTAAACGTGACAAAACTATTATCTCTATGGATTTTTTTAAAGCACTATCATTGTTCACGAAACTTGTAATTTTAAGAATATGGGATAATATTTATTACTTCTGTTTGTCTAAATCTGTTTTAACTCTGTTGAATCTGCTATTAAACGTCTGTTTCATGCGTTACATTTGCAGGTTGATTGTAAACAGCGTATTAACATCTGATTTTCCATTTGAAATGTAACATACTCCGGCTTCCATCATTATTGGTATATCATATATAATACTAAAATAACTTGAAGGCTAGACATTGATCAAATGAAAAAGATGTGCAACAATATGATGGTAAACTTGACTTTGAAAAATCCTGTCCTTACTGTAAACAGGATCTTTCAAATAGGGAACAAAAAAAAAACCTACATATAATACTTATTAGATTATATATCTTTTGATATTTTTGAAACCACAAGGAAAAGTATGACCTTGATGGCATTTGTTTTTCAAGCTTCAAATTAGTTCGAATCTTTTTATCACTCACACATACCGGCAAACCCGATTAGCGTTATTATCAGTTCTACATATTTAAAATTGATCCCAACTGAAAGCTCTCGTGTTATCATATCCCTAACACTGCTAAAGGGCTTTAATGTCTTTATCTTTTTCTTGTATTAAACGAAAATGTCCTTGATATATGCTCAAATATTATCTAAGATTTAATGCATTTTACTATTTTTTTATTCCGAATATGTTGTATGTTTACACCATAATTGCAGGTTCGGTGTTGGACAAAAATCTAGATTTTTATTGATTAAAATACCGAAATCAACATCTCAGTTGACAACCCCAAAACGAATAAAAACCAGTAAATATTAACCACATACAAAGTGAGTGACGAGGCTAATATGCAAGTTTAATAACAAATGTTGTGTCTAGTAAAGACTAATAAAATGAACTGTGCCAAAATCAAACTCATTGTTTGAGGAAAATACTAATACATCCATGAGCCATTTGTCATTAAATTGTTTATTATAATTGAAAACAAGATGAAACTTACAATTTGATGATGTTCAAATAATTACGATAAAAGATAGAGTTATGACTTTCCAACATATCGAATATAAAGCAAACCGACAAGCATAATCATGTGTACTTAAATCAATTAAATAAAACATAAAATGATGAATATGAAAATTCTTCGCATTTATATGTACTGTAAAGGGGTTTATAAATAGTATTTATAATAAATAAAATTTGAATTCAAAATCAAAGTTATACATGTAATAAAAATAAAATGCTATAAAATATTAACACAATCACTTAACTACATAAATCAAGTCCATTCCACAAATTGTCACTAGATATTTCAAAATCATAACAATAACATTTGTGATGGCTCATCCCGAAAGGAGGGGCGGGGGGTATTGCAATAGAATGCGAAAATATGCAGCAAAAAGAATATGAAAATAGGCAGAAAAAATATCCAGCAGATTTTCTGTTGTAAAAATTGATCGCCTTGATCAATTGCAACAGATAAGGTGTCATTTTAAAGCTTAGAATATACTGTAACAGTATATTGTAACAGTGAAATTGTAAAATCAAAATTGATCTCACCTTAAAAGTCCCCCCTTTCGGGGTAAGCCATCAGAGTTAAACATACGGTAACACTACAATACAAGTATTCCAACCAATCTTCTCTTTAAAATGCCTCATGATACATCATTCCACAAATCTACAATTACTTCCAAATATCCCTGGGCTTAAAATACATGAGCAACTTGCATATCTTCAAATGCTCAAAATGCATAATCCGTTAATATTTAAAATATCTCTATGGTTTAGTTATTGCACTGTGATAACTTGTCTTTATGTTGTGTACCCATATAAAGCTGTCATGGCTTTCAATTTATGAAGACACTTGAAAATAGCAAAGTGTAATCTGCAGTGTAATCCAATGAAAAATTTGCGAAGATGAACACTACTGCCGGCAATATTGCACTTACATCATTGCTTGACCAAAGGCTTGCGGACACTTGGCAAACCTTGACACTTAATTTAACCAGAGTTAGCCTACAGATATTATGTGTCTGTGTAAAAATGAGTCTTCCATGGCTAATACAACGGGACGTTGCACTTATTGGATACCCTCAGGAATCTCCCAAGAGTCCATTGCAATATCATATGAAGTGATGTCCCATGTCAATGTCGGTTCGAGGGAACAGACCTTCTTCGACTCTTTTATTGAATTTATTGACATCCGTGTCCGTAATTGTAGAACTCTTATTTGACTTGATCATAGTACTAAACGGTTGTATACACTTCCTATTGTCTGCGACTAGAAGACAAACTCATTATTGGTACACAGTGATAAAATACATTATTTTAAATCAGTTTATTTTGAAAGTAAGTTATACGAATGCTAATATGAGACAAAATGTAGAAAATGTAGATATTCAAAACAGGCAATACAAACTCAAACAGGGAGATCTCAGAGTTGTATTTCGCATATGTTTTTCAGGCAAAATGACGCGAGTTTATTACATTATCATTCAAAACCAACTCCACATATCTATACAATAATATTTGTAATTCATTAAAACATATCAAGCCTACAATCTTTCTATATTTGAAAACAATCGCATTGTCCGAACATCATGAAATTAAGAGGTTTCAACGAAAATGGCATAAACTTTGTCGAAGTAGTCTGCTGATGCCTTTTTGACCTTGATCATAGACATGAAATCACTAGTAAAGGCTTGTGAATAAATTAGAGACTCACTTTCATGCCAAAAAGTGTCATATTCTGACATGTGTAAGAAGGTAAAAAACATGACGTTCCGCCGTCTCGCTCGCGAAAAAGAACAGTAGCCTTAAATGTTTTCCTGATTTATTATGTTTTGAAATGCTTCGGATATTATTATGGGTTGACCAAGGAATCATGCTAACCTAATTTGTTTGCCATAGATCATTACTTGACAAATTGACGTCTAGATGACCTTTGACCTGTCAGGTCACTTTCAATCCTCCGTCAATGTAATGCAGGTTGGCCAGGAATCATGTTGAGCAAATCTGGTTGCCATAAGTTATTCCTAGATATATTGACCTCCAGAATACAAATGTCACTGGACATAGGAAATTGAACCAGAAAGCGAGCCAAGGTTAATTTGAACAGTATCTTTTATATGAAACATCCGCATGCTTATAAGATTACGTATCTTTTGATATTTTTAAAATGGAAATCCTTGATTACATTTTTCGCACGTAACTTATTCAGTTTCTGTGTGTTTTTATCATAAACGCTAATGAAACCAATTATTGTTTTATCAGCTTTACACGCAATGCCCTTGTCGTTCCATATATATATTTATATAGAATATGCCTACTGTAATTTGTCATGGAAATTGCTGTAAAATTGATCCTGAAAACGTATTTATGTATTTCCATTTACAGCGAGCTCAAAGGTGTCCTTGGCTGCAAGCCATATTTAAGTTGAAAATGTAAAGCATTTTAAATTCCTAATTTGATTATATATCTATGATTCATGTTAACACGGTATCAACAGATCAAGCTGGAATAATTCTTATCAATAGATAGATAGATAGATATATAGATAGATAGATTTTGGACAGGCAATGTTTTTTTTTCCTGTTTGGATAATGGAAACAATGAAATATTCCAATATTTGAGTTGTAATTTCTCTTATACAGTAAAAAGCTATAATATTCGTACTCCACTTGTTAGCAATCAAAGTTTCAAACGCTGCAAAACCGAGATTCCCAAAAATCGGTTATTTCAAAGAGATGTTTGTCACAATCACACACACAAAAAAACTACCCTACGTCTTTCGCAAAATCTTGAAGGTTAAAAAGATTCAGATTTCACAGACGGTTTTCATATTTATGAGAGCTTTGAAGAAAAATTCTTATGGAACGTCTTTGAACTTATTTAAAGGAGCTTTTTTTAAAGGATACATATAACAAGCCATCAAGTGGTTGGCAATTTAAGACATACATATGTGACCGTCCAACTCTCAACCTTGCTTAAAAGTCAACCTATACAGTGTGTCCCAGAATGAAGTTATCAAAATTTTAACGCCATATAAGTCAAAAACCAAATTATCTCAGACAATGAAAGTTTGTGACAATAATGTATCCTGTCATCACTTGCTTTGGCTTAAAAATAAAGAAAATCTATTCAGTGGTTTGTTAGCAGTTTGGACACTTTTCCCAGTTTGGGTAGTATAAAGTTGTATTACTTCCAGCGATTTGCAGCATAAGCATGCAACCAAGAATGCCATCTTTACAGATGCATAATCATGATAATATTTGTCCAATTTTAAGTGGCTTTGTTTTTCAAGATTATTTTAGCCTATTCTGGTTCCTTTTCATGTGTTTAAATCATTTGATATGTTTGTCATTTTAAAGCACACTAATTAAAGTGCTGATATCCTGTTAACTGTGGTTGTAGGAATATGTTAATTCAAAGCAAAAATAACACTTCATTTGTCAATGGATAAGAGAATATCTTGATTGTCTAAAATCTAAAACGTGAAGGTATCACTGAAACAATGGAAAGATTTATTTAAAATTTCATGGAGCCAAAAACCCTCATCGCATAAGTAGCGTATCTTTAGGCTTTCAGGATCATGGTATCAAAAGGAATTGCAAAAAAGAAGCATGTGGACGCCAAAAATAAAAAGATTGAGTTAACATTCAGCTGAACATTTATCGAGACTCCGATGCATCATCAAGAAGAAGCCACATGCCAAGCAAAACAGAAATGTCTGTAAAGATGACATCCTTCCTTGCTTGCATATACTTCAGCTGGAAATTACCTCTGGATTTTTAAGACCGTTCCAAACTGGGGAAAGCGTCCACACTCATCTCGAGCTTCAAACGCAAACCTTTAGAAAACCGATGCATGGATTTTCTCTTTTTTTGCACCAGAGCAAGTGGAGACATCATGCATGATTTTCACAAACTTTCATTGTCTGGGATTATTTAGTTTTTGAAGTGTGTGTCGTTGAAATCTTGATAACTTTATTCCGGGACACACTGTAGTCTCTTGTATTTTTTATATATAAATAAAAAAAAAAAAAAAAAGATAAAAATTACACCTCGACCACAAGTCAAATTATATTTTTTTAATTTATTATTTATCATTATTATTATTATTTTTATTAGTACCTTTTCTATACTCTACAACCTCACTGCTTTGGAAGATTATTTACATATTCTTGACATAGCTCTATATGCCTATCTTTCCTGTATAACAAAAAGGAGGCAAACATCTTCATAGTCTTCAATCGTGTTCAACAAGTTGAAACTGATGCTATCACTGAACCAAACCAATCTTAGTGCATGTTGTACAAAACGCTTAGAATGTTTTTATAAAATCGTTAAACTCAACATTTCCAGATAATAAATGCTGCCCAAATTGTACATAGAAATAGAAATATATCTATGATGCGAAACGAAAATTAAATATTTTACACTTGTTTCACTTAAGTAGCTGTTTCCTCAAAATCATCAAGCGTGACTTTCCGCTCATTTCCGGAGCACCCCTCATATAGCCCTTGTTTT
>JXSR01S018773.1:18505-32304 GCA_000969725.1 Ophiothrix spiculata
ATCATGCACTGCACGCTCAATTATTTTAGACACAACACTAAGAACTGAAATTGGACGATAATTGCCTACATTAGATTTACTGCCAGATTTAAAAATTGGAACCACTTTGGCATTTTTCCATTCTGAAGGAAAAACTGATGTTAGCAATGAAAGATTACATATATAAGCAAGAGAATTACCAATTACTGGGGCAGCAATTTTAAGCAATTTAACATCAATATTATCAAGACCAGAGTGTATACAGTGTGTCCGAGAAAAAAGGAAACTGAGATTTATGCCTTCTGTTCTTTGACACATTTAAGTGATTTGGAATACTGTTTTGTTAGATTGATGTACCAGAAAGTTCTCTTTCCAACAATACAAAATACTCCTACGTTGTTTACCTTGATGAGTAATTTCGAACAATTTCATGAATTGTGCATTTTATGCCTTTGTACTACTTTTTAGTAAAGTTCTTGCTCATGATGTGCTTGAAGCCGTCTCAAAATAAGGACTCATTTTTGGATGACTAAATATTAGAATATTCCTCAATTTAGATGAATGAACACAGGAGAGTGTGATTGAGCACAGGAAAATTGTTAAAGATGATTGCATGATTCATTTGCTTCCTATTCTATCTATGGAAAATCTAATTTCAAAATTGAATTTCAAACCATTCATCAGCTTGACATCGCATATTTGTTAGTACATGCTAAATTTAAACAAGCTAATAGCATTGCAAGATGCAGCTCACCGTTTAACTAAGCAACATGTTTTCTTCGTCACTGAATGAATCAGAACAGTTAGCCTTTAAGAAGTTGCTGATATTTTCAAAGAGAGATATCTTGTAGGGCTACCTTAAAAGCAAAGTCTTCAAAACTCCAAATGGTACCAAGAGACATCAACGATCTTCGTGACAGAATTAGGACAGAGGTTGATTCATTGAGAGGGAAAAGTAGTTATCCGTAACGTTGTCAGAGCAAAACGTAAAAGAGCAGAGGCATGTGTACAACACAAGCAGTCGAAGGACGCTATCATGAAAATGAATGACTTTTTTTTCAATTTTGGTACAAAGACATATTTAGTAAAATGCCTTTAAGATGTTAAACATGAAAATTGCGTGGACGATTTTGATATCATTTTGAAGAGAAGATTCAAATGAAAAAAATGAATATAAACTTTATGAAAATTAATCAACCATGTCCAAGAATGGAGGGCTCAAATCTCGGTTTCTTTTTTCACGGACACCCTGTATATGTGAGATGTTTCTTCATTGTTTTAGCATGAAGACTTTTTTTACCATATTTGGTAGTGATTAAGCCAGCATGGGCAGGGTCTCTCTGACATTCAGGAAGCATTATGTCAATCAAATCTGTAAGCATGCACAGAAACACAGTCTTCTATTGAATAGGTGACTAGAAGACCACCCATCTGATCTGTTAATCAAATCATGGACCTGAACCGAAAGCGCTCATATTTTATGTTGGAGAAGTATGGCAGTGACAGGGCCCCGAGGCTCAGGGCCATTTCACTGTGACAGGGCCCTGAGCCAGTGTGAAACACCTTACAGTAAAGTCAGAACTCACATTTACCTGTTATGGTGAAAGCACCGGTGTGAAATACCGCTTTCTCTTTCAATTCTGACAAATCAACGCCATCAACCAGACCATCAATTATAATATCATTCTCATGGTAAAGTTCCTCATGGAAGGTCAAGCTGCCTGTATAAGTCTGGTTGCTATGCACAAGTAATATGTCGTCCTGGGAGATGCTGATTCCATCTAATGTGCCATCTACTTGTAAATTTCCTAAATGATCAAAAATAATAATCTCTTGAATGGAAGGGCTATACTTTACTTGTGGGAATTTTATTTTCATTTGTACTAAAACTATTTGACAAATTAATTCAAGATAAAAGGAATTCCACAAGGAATACAGTGGTAATGTTAATTTTTTCCACAATATCACCTTTTTTTGCCATTTTCTTTCTCCACAGGCTACAAATACAAATCAAAAATTACCTTTGATTTTATTTTGTGACATAAACACCCATTCCGATATTGTCATTTGTGATTTTTTTTGCTGATTTTTTAAATTTCATGTTAAACGAGGCAAAAAACATCAATTTTTCTAATTTTTTCAATTTTGACTGACCAAATTTATTTAATTTTTTGATCCCTACGATATGACAAACCAATATATCAATTATGCTAGGGAAAACCATAAATGGGAAGATTTTTGAATTAATACTACCTGCAAAGTAACAAAATTGTTGTCGCTCAGCCTCAGCACTTTATTTATTTAAGAACAGCAAAAAAAAAACAGATGACAAAATTATAGAAAGCAACAAAACTAAAGAGCCACAAGAGTGTAAAATCAGAATAAAGCTTATAATTCACACTCAACACAAACTTAGGAGTATATGCTCATTTGGTTTGTCAAAATGCAACACCACTATTAATAGGCAAATTAAAAATATATTGGACAATATATAAAAAAATCAGGGTGCAGGGCCCCATTGTTTGTAAATGCAACCCTTACCCTGGATGTTTGTTTTCATTGTCCAATTTTATTATAGCATCAATGCAAATTGAGTTGAGATAAGTGGAACTTTCATTGTGTTTTCGTATCGTCTGTTGCAGTGATCAATTTGTGCTTTGAGTGTTATTCAAAATGCGTTGATTGTTCAAGGTAAAAATTATTTAAACTTTACCTGATCAAAATGGTTGCATTTGGTGAATGAATTCAGCTTTTAGTTTTACCACAATGCAATATATGTTTGTATATATAATTTATACATAACATTTACTTACCAGTAATGTTCAAACCACCCATGAACCGTTTGTGACTAACAATGGTATGGTTGCGAGAGAGCGTGACAAGATTTTCTGAGTAGATGTTGCCATCTATATAGCCCGACACATCAAGATTACTCTGCATGTTGACACCAGCATCAAATGTAATGGCATCTGTAAATGTCTGAAAATGAAAGGATTATTACAAATTTCATTTTTTTTCTTCAAAACCTAAGATTTTACTGAAATTGATCTTTTTGTTCTTAATGATAAACTGTATCAGCTTCCAAAATTGAAAAATGGTGGAACATTTGAGTTTGCAGTATTTCATGATACTTAAATACAAATTTGATAGACATTTTAAATAATATGTAGTGTTACTGACCAAGCTTTTTCTTAAGCTGACATGGACCAGGAGCCAAAAATCCGCAAAAAGCAGCTCCTGGTCCTTGAGATTTACGGAGAACCAGGAGCCATTTCTGGAATTTGATACTAATTTTGATTTGGAAATGAAGAATTTATCAATAAAAGAGAAAATATTTTGATTATCTTCTGATTAATATGTATTGTTTTTTAAACAATGCCTATGTCCAATCATTTTTCTTACAAATTTTGACTCATACTAGATACAAAAAACGGCAAAACGGGCACTGTAGTAGGGAAAAATATCGTCGCCTGGGTCTCAATATTTCTACCCCACCAGGCGCAAAAAGTCGGAAGCCATAGGGTAATAATCCCCTGGCTTAAGAATAAGCTTGTTAGCGACTCTCCAAAGGAGCCCGTAGTGAAGTGATTAGTAATCTCGCCTTGCACTTACTTTCTGGGCTGGAACTTTTTGTTAAATTGTTCACAGAATGGGATCAGTAAGTTGCCCATTTTTAGAACTTCTACTCCTAATGTTTTGTGAGAATCACTATTGGAAGGGTATTAACATCATCATTTCCATGTGCATATGAGTCATACCTGTGTCCGGTCTGTCCTGGCTGTGTTTGTATCCAAGTCCTCAATACTAATATCTTCATTGATATAACCAGTTGTTACACTAATATAGCCTGCAGTTAAATCATCTGTTACTGTTATTGATTCCCAAGTTTTCTCAGCTTAGAAGAAAAAAAATATAACAATGATAATCATGGTTAATTTGCTTATTTTGTTTATTAGGTTTGGTAAGGGTATGCAGTCAAAATTTCTGAAACGAGGGTCTAGGGAACTGAAGATCAATTATGAAAAGGGGTTTAGAGAACTTAAGTGGCTTTACACCCTTAACTAACTCTTACTGGTCAATTGAGTTCTGGAAGCAAAAAAAAACTTTAATGGGGTCTTGAGAACTAAATTTCCAAAAAAGGGCTTGTGAACTAAAACAGATTTCAAAATGGGGTTTGTGACAAAGGTTGTGCTTGAAATGGGAATGCAGAGAGCAGCAGACAAGATGTGAAAAGGGGGTCTTGAGGGCCGCATACACCCATACCACCTGTCTATATCGTGACCACTTCACTCAACCATCTGCGTATCAGTCCATAAAAATCTGTGCAGCTTATGGAATGTACTATTAAGTGCAAGGGGAAGGCGTTTTGCCAGTAAGTTTTTGACCCCCTAATTATGGCCTATATTTTTATATTCCCCATCATGACTTATAAATAACAGCAACCAAAATCACTTTATCCATATACAAAAGTTTGTGGGTAGCCACCATGTTGAGGACTAGTTCTATCCGGATATTATCATGAAAGCTCCATCCCTCGTCATGTATAATGGCTATGTCCAAAATTATAGGGGATGCACATAAGGATGCGAAAAGATTATAGTAACTTTTTTATGGGTATCTCAAATACTTATGTGTGAAAATACCCATGAATTGTTTTGGATCCCCCTCCCTAAATATCAGCTGATTTTTAAATCCCCAATATTGGGTCGTACATTACTTTCCCATCCAATAAGGCTATATTTTTGAATCCCCCTCTGAGAATAAATGAAAACTCCCTAACAGACACAATATCTGTGACAGTTTGATCCGGCATATGTTTTAATTGTGTTATTATTCCATGTGTTGTCCAGCTCATTTACTATGATTGTGTGGTTGTTATGAATCTTTTTGATGGTATCCAACTTTTACCTGTGACAATTTGATCCCCATATGTTTTCATTGTGTCATTACTCCATGTGTTGTCCAGCTCATTTACTATGATTGTGTGGTTGTTATGAATCTTTTTGATGGTATCCAACTTTTACCTGTGACAATTTGATCCCCATATGTTTTCATTGTGTCATTACTCCATGTGTTGTCCAGCTCATTTACTATGATTGTGTGGTTGTTATGAAGCTTTTTGATGGCAGCCAGCTTCTCCTCTCCTTCTTCATCTAGTACCATTCCTTGTTCCACCTTCACTGTATGACACAATGATAACAGAGTTAATAAAGAGTAACATATAATTGTGTATGATCCTATGTCAGGAGTTGTCAACATTTTTCTTGCATGGGCCAGCTTTATTGTTTAAAAATAATCTTGTGTGCCATACAGGCCAGATGCATCTTAGTTTTTGCCAGGAGGGATCACTGCTGTAGCGATTTATAGACAGTGCACATTGTGGTGATCCATACCCAGAAGCTAGCAGATTTTGAAATTCAAATCATGCAATTTGGTAATACTTTTGATACAATTTACAAAATTAAACAAATGCTTTGATGATTTTTTAAATGAAATTTCACAGGCCGAATGAAATGAACTTGCAGGTCAGATCTGGCGAAACACCAATATGAAGGATGAAATTTACAACTATCAAAGGCATAAAGCTGAGTTGAATGGAATATTTCATCTGTCAAGGAATGGGATTCTTTACTGGCTCCAAATTGGCACCAGGATAACCATTGACACCTTTCACAAGTTTGGTCAATTATAAAGGAACTTGGTATTCACTCTAAATATTCCAACCACAAATTCAAGAGAGGGCAGCTGTAAAATTATTAAAGTTATTGCTGTTCCTAGCTTAGCAAATTCTACCAGAAATGGAGAATAAACTGAATCATGCTAAACCTACCAGAAATCTGTTAAACTTGCATCCAATACAATGCACTAATTGTAAATTTTTCTACTCACCAAAGGAATGCAAAATAGTTATTTTCCTTTAATCCACATATTAATGGTATATGTTTGGCTGATGTATATTGTATAAATGACAAGATAATCATGATTGTGTAGATACATTTCAACATTTCCAAATGCAGTATATTAAGGTATCAGAAAATGAGGGTGCAAGACAAACATACAGGACAAAAAAGGGTATCACAAGATTGGAGCATACTCGTTATTTATGGATTATTGACCGATAATGTGTTTCTTAAGTGTGCTTTTAAAAGAGGCGAGGAATGAGCAGTTTACTTACATTTCAACACTTCCAAATTCTGCACCGGCACATCCGTTATAATGACAATACTCCCAGACAGAACTTGCTCTTGTTCTGAATGTCGATAAAGAAGATTCTTAGATTCATTTCTCATCCTCTCCTGCTCCAGGTTCAGGTCATGAAAACGCTGCTGCTGTTTATGGCATTTATCCTCTAGGTCTAAATGTGAATGTTTTAAAGGACTGTATATGGCAAAGTTCAACTCGAAAATGTTGTATCTGAAAGAGAAAAGTTCTTTTGATTTATAACATGCTGTTTGTGTTTTAAGTCAGGGTTCATGTGACAATTATGCGACCGTCCATCCCAAACCAGCCATAAATGCAGCCTTTTGTCATTTTCTCTTTTTTAAACATTTACAAAGACCATGTTATAAGGATTAAAGTGGCACCTCAAAGAACTTAACTTGATTTTCAGAAGTCAAGTTATGGTCCAAAGGTTGGCAGGGAGTAAGATGTATAACTGAGATAAACTGAGATATTTTCTGTTGATTGTCCTTAAACATACAGATAAATTTAATATTTCCGATCATTTTCTAAAATGAAACTTTGCTGGTGTTTTGAAGTAAGCAGAAGGATAGTGAATCTGTCAAAAATATTCAATTTCGGCAAGTGATGATCTTGACATGTATTTTCACCTGTCACGCAAAATGAAGTCTGCTGCATTTACGGCTCATTTCATATGGACAGTCACATATGTGTGGAGAGAAGTACAATGAATTATCCCATATTGCACTACAACAAGGCATTTTTAGATTCCTTGCATATAACACAGATTGTGTTGAATCAATTAAGGAGCATGGTCCGATTGCTTCAATTTATTTTTTCAAACTTTTTGAAATTTTTGTATCAAATTATTGAAAAATATTGCTCAAATATTTCTCATAACACATGTGAGTTATGAATAGAGATAGACATGAAAATGAAGATGTCTAAATATGATAACCATAATTAGTTTTACACAGTAACGTATAGGCAGCTCTGAAATAAAAAAAAATTGTCTATAAAATAAAAATGGTCTGGCCCATTCAGCTGAAGTTTTTACCTTAGGCCTCTTTAGGCCAAAAAAAAAATATTGTTTGTTTGCCCTCCAGTGGAAAAATTAAAATTTTGGGTCGGTCGGTCGGTTAATCTTTTTTTTTTCTACACATATGATGTCATTCCATGGATTTTATCATGAATACCAAGCAATGCCGGGCTTAATCAAAAATTGTGGGTCATTATTTAGAGGAAATATGCATTTTATACTACTAAATGTGACTTCACACTGCTAAATATTACGTTTTACATCAAAAATATTGAGTTTTCATATTTTACATGTTTGAAGAAAAAAAAAATAAACTAAAATCGCGACCCTAATTTTTGGCATTTTTAGGGTCGGTCGCGGAGGGCAAACAAACATAATTTTTTTTTTGGCCTTAGTGGTCATATTTAAGGTGGCTTAGCACAGATGCGGTGTCGGACACAAGTGAGCTGATATCAGCGGTGTTGGACACAATTTCAAAGTATTTATCCTGGGCTTTAAGCGTACTTTCTGGCGTACTGTATCTTGCGCTTTAATATAACGCGATCTTACACGTGCGTCATTTTTATATTCACGCATAAGACCATGCGCGTTACTCCTGATGACGCAGGGCTCAAAGCGCACAGTGCTTAAGGTGTTACTCATTGCTAAAAAAATGCCAATTTTTTGCTTAATTTTGCTTAATATCTCAAAAAGTAAGTCGGTGACCATATTTTTTTATTCCGTTTTTTTTAAGAACTATATAAGGACCAAAACATATGTGAAAAAGAGAGAAAAAAATAGAGCCGTTTTTTAATTACAAATGTTTTTGTCCGATTTATTTTGATTTTACCATTGAAAAGTGGTAAAACATAGTGTTTTTAAAATGGATTTTTCTCAAAAACTAAGTCGGTGACCCCCATTTTTTATTTCAGAAATGTGATCAGCACATATGAAAACACCATATATCAAAAAATTAGAAAAATAAATAGAGGAATTCTATCTGTGCTAAGCCACCTTAATATGACATTGAAAACTATTTTTTGAAAAATTGGACCAAGCTCCTTAGATGAGTCTACGTAATCAAGATTTGATGGAATAATCCGGGGGGCAGTCAAGTATAATGTTGCAGGCATAGCGTGACAACAGTTTTTCAAAACATCGCCTAAAAGAGTAATTTTTTCTGGAGCAAAAATATTCCCTTTTTCCCCTATTCACACCCTAATGTGGATTTTATTTTCACACTAGGGTTTGAAAAAGTACCCTATTTCTTGAAAATGGCTGTCTTTGATACCCTAAATGGTGTCAACTGATTAACCCTTCAATCCTCCAAAAAAAACACACGAAACAATTCACCTTTTCACGCTATGCCTGCAAAATAATCCATTACTCTCTACAAATGAACACAATACCAGGGATCTGAAGATCACTTTTGGTTATATAAACCAGTTGTTTTAAAATTAAGATGGACTTCCTGTGAAGCAGCAGCAAATTTTTAAAATTCTGATTATTTTATGCATTTGTGCTACAGCAACACATTGTGTGATCTCAAATGCCCAGATAAATCATTTGGTTGTTAATTAGATTTGCTTCAACAAAGTTAACCCACAATATGATGGTAATTTTCTCACCTCTAGCAGTGACAAGTAACTTTTTTTAATTCTAAAACCCACAGAGCTGGTTATACCCAACGTATATATGTAGATGCAATGAAAATTCAATTTTTCCCCACTGGTGCTGTGTTTTGAAACTGACCTAACAGCAATGCTTAATTCTCTCGTGCATACAAGCTCGGTGCTTTTTTGTCAAGACCCCTTTTCAAGCCTCCTCTTCCGCTACCAAAGATGCTCATTTCAAGATTACTTTAATTCCAAATACACAATTTTAAAGAAAATGACTCAAAAGTGTATTTTATTTGAGCAATTTTGAGCTGAAATTGTTATATTTTTATGGGGAAAAAAGCAGTTCCTGAGACCAAAATTCAGGGGAAAAATCAGTTCCACAAGACCATATGTTGGATATCTTGGATATCAAATACCTACCAAAATTTTTTGAGTACCCCCCCTGGGAATAATAACAGACACACACAGACCATCCTTACTTTGCCCGTGTTCCTTCAGCTACTCCAAGCATGCAAGTGTTATTCCAGAGAAATGACACAAAACCGTAACTTGATGCAGTAAGCGAATGCCCTCTATACTGATATGATGTCGACCTGAACCACCAGCCGTCGTACTCGTAGAACTCCACACCTTGATTGGTTGCTAGGGCTAAGAGAACAAAGTTGCCAGTTTCACCATCTATTATTGAGTGCCATCTCTCAGCCCCTGATATGACGATGCATTGGAATGGTACAAATTCACCGTAGTTGTATTTGTAAATCACTGAGGAATACTCTTTATCTGAAAAAATATACAAACAAAGTGAGACTAGACATCGGGAACATACTGTTGAGCAGTTCCATTTTAAATAGCTTGGGAGTTTTACAAAAATCTATCTAAAAAAAAGTAAATTAAAGCTTTGGAACATGCTGTTGAGCAATCCCGTTCTTGTCAAGTCTCCCAATTTTGGTGGGAGTCTCACGCTTTTTGGTAGCCTTCCCGACCTCCTGATCGGGTAGCCATATTTCCCGCTTTGAAAATGAATATCCCACTATCTCCCGCTTTGAAAAAAAGTGTCCCCCAGAGTCCCGCTAGTGTGTATTACAGTCCATCATAGCTCCCAAGTGTTAGTATCGGTACCAATTGTTGTTTCAATCAAATTTTGGAAATAGCAATTCAACACCTTGCGTAACAGAATTATGTATGTAATATACACAAATGCACAGTCCTTTCAGGTGCACAATGTAGCAGTTCTGTGGATTACTGATTGGGGATGACGTTATGTACATGCCTTGTGCGTGTCAAAAACTTCTGAATACACAGCGTCTGCATTCTGATTGTAAGTTTGCATCCAAATTTTATTTAAAACAATAATAATGTATGTATTTGAGAACTTTTACTTATATTGCTAGTTGAACATATTGACGACAACTTACCACTGTCTGGGTTATTCACAACAGCTAAGAAATGTTCTCGATGTCGACCGTCTCCAAACCCTAAATATTCAAAGTCTCGAGCGCCCTCAGTTGGCAAATATTGAAAATGCTCCAAGGACACCAGATGGTTATTGTAAACCAAGATTTGCGAGTTGATGTTGACGTTTCCGTCTATTTCAGCATAATTAGCCACGGCTATGTAGAAGCGACTGTGAATTACAAACGGGTGAATGTCCATCACATTATAGGTTTCAAAACTGACAAATTCATCAAAATGGCCACCTGTTGGAGAAAATGAAGGATTGGTGTTAAAATAAAAATATTTTGACATTTTGATATCTAATTGAAACGGGGTGCAACTATTTGTACTTGCGTTTTATGGAGTATAGCTGCTTGTGTAGTCTGCCCTGTCTAGGGAAACTAACCAGGCCAGAAATAAACTGTGGACAACTCTTCCTCTCAGAGACCCGGGAGAGGGGGCACTCAACTTTGAGGTTTGGGCCATGTGCCACCAAAAAGACCCACTTTCACAGAAAGACCCTCTTATTTTACCAACTGCCATTCAATGACCTCCTATTTTTCAAACTTCCTTGTCACTAAAACAACCTTTGTCACTCAAAGACCCACCATTTTTTTTAAATTTAATTTAATTTTTCAAAAATTTTATAAAAAATTGTCAAAGTTTTCGCGAAAATCATGGACAATTTTGCACAATTTGTTGAAATTTTGCAACTTTTTGGCCATTTTAATCTGGAAAGACCCTTCTTTTTGGTGAATTTTGCCCAAAGACTCCATTTTTTTGCACTTTGTCCCTGAAAGACCCCCTTTTTTGACCCAATTTGTCACCAAAATACCCCTATTTCCGTGGTGCATGTTGGCACTCGTATGTCACTTCCACCCCGGGTCATAGACTCACCTAGCCAGAAATACCCTGCAGACATTTGCTGTTCTAAGCCATCTTCATCCGTCTCATAGGATGATCCGCCAATCATGAGTGTCTGTACTCCTTCTATCTCTGTACTAGTTAATGTATGGCCTTGGTTCAACCGCTGGATGAAGTAAAACTCCTGTCTCGATTCATCAAACTTGTAAATCCTACTGTAAGCTGAAAATAGAAAACTCAATACTCTTTTATCCATGCAACCTGATTTATTTTTAAGTTGAGTCTAGGGAAAACATTTTCGCTATAAATCTCTGACACATTCAAAAGAATTATTAAATTGTCGATGCCTTAGCCAGGAAAGCTTTTGTTAACTATTCAATTCGATTTTACAAACAGGCTGTGCTGATGCTGCATATGGCATATATAAAATAAAATAAATAAATACTGGGGATTTATAGTGCGCTTTGCCACCAAGATCTGTAATTCCACACGGCCTCTGCACATTTTACAGGTGTTCGCTGACCACTGTGGCTCAAGTATAAGCTCCATTCCACACCAAGCATCATTTCAGTTTCTGCGGCAACCTCCAGGGGCGCTGAACCTTGATCAGCCAACATGCTCCATCGCTGCCCGGATCAGCTCCCTGACTTTCGTACGGGTTTCCACGAGTTAGCAGTTAGTTCCTTGTCTAAGGGAATTACAAGCACACTCAACTTTTTGGCACCAGTGGGTTTTGAACTAGGGACCTTCCGCACCGCAAGCGAGCGTCTTATCAATTGAGCTAACTTGAAATGAGGACAGACAAAGTAAAATTTATTACACTAACCCCAACTGAAAACAGCTCTCAAAACAAAATATTTCAAGATTACATTTAATTACCACTTGCATCATCTCCATCATACACAGCTACAACCAGGTATATAGTCCCATCTATGTCTATTGGTTCTGCATCATAGATATTGTCCACGTCAATCGTCTGTATCAGAGTCAGGTCACATGACCCATTAAAACTACAGGCGCTATCCTATAAAATTAAGATAAACACATCACTTCTGCCAATACAACTGGACATTTCAAAAAACTGTTGAAATATCATTTGTTCACTTAATTGATTTGTTTTGCATTTCATGTACTCTGCTGGTTGGTCATATTTTGTTCTCCATGTGTATATACTGTTGTTCTTGTTGCGCTTTGCAACCCAGGGAAAAGGCGCGTTATAAATGCTTGTTTATTATTATTATTATTATTATTATACAACAATGTCCTGAAAAGAAATACTACTACACATAAAATGTAATGTCTCTATGGAGTAGAAAATTTAACATTTGCCTAAACAATTATCTTTTAGAAGATTTTCTCATGGATTCAGACCCCAGCTAGCATTAAGCTTCTTCATGTTGCCTACTAGCGTTAGACAGTTCAGTGACATCACGATTGTGTTGAACGAAATCCAAACACGCAAACTGGTTGTCATAATAGCATGGAACTAAGTTTTAAAATTGTGATTTCTCCATTTACACCTGATAGTTTTCATTCTTATTTAGATATGTTTATTGTACATATCTTACATACTTATACTGACCTTGAAATATGGAAGCCATCTAACATTTCTTTCTTGATATATTAATGAAAAAGTAACATGTCTTTTCACATTTTGGAACAACAAACAGTGTGTCTGTGGTTTTTTTATGGCACCGCACTTTTCTTGTTTTCTCATTGCGCCCATTTCATATATTGGGCAAAATTGGGTCCTTCTCGTTGATAGATTTTAAAATTGACCGTAATAAATGTACATATTACAAGATCCAGCTTTCTTTTTCGTTGCATCAAAATTGACCAAAGGGTTGAAAAACTGGAGCGATTCGAAGATTTTGATCTGGAATTTACAGCTCAAGATTATCTCCAATTGCAATGCAACTTAGTATGAAAGTGTTTTTTATTATATACTTTTATAATCATTTTTAAAATGAAATAAATGATGGTCATGCAGAACTACCCAATTTTCTAGGATTTCTACTTTTCCAACCCCCCTTTTTTAGCTATTTGCAAGTACCTCCATTATATTCACAGCTTACAAACCCTGGTATATAAAGTTACAGAAGATTGATCAGAACAATTGAAAACGCTTGATGTTTGTGTACTCATAATAATGGATTGGTAAAATAATTTGGGTCAATAAAGGAATAATTAAGAAATACTGAAACATTGCATCAAAAATTGGGTCATTTTTTATCCCAAAAATTAGCATAACTCTGGAACGGAATTACCTGTTTTGAAAATTCAAACGGATTTGGAAAGCTTGTCACTTGTTCTTTCCAAATCCATTAAAATAAACTCATATAGTCATAATTTTTTACCTGAACTGTCTACCAACAATGAAAAAAGGCAAATCTTCATTAGAGGCTTTCTTACATATTTTCTTTTTCTTCCCTTACTGTGTATTACCTCTTCAAGAGTATATTTGCACATATGTGCCCTGACAGCTATCAGCCTAAAACAATCTTTCTTGATTTCTATCTTCATTTCATATTTGATGCATGTCATTATCTGACCAACTTACCCAAGTGAAAATCTTGATTTGATCCTGTGCATAATCCGTGGTGCCATTGGTGGATACAAAGTATAACACATCCCCTAAGACAAAGATCTCAATGTCTCTAGTTGTATGTCATTATCTAACCAACTTACCCAAGTGAAAATCTTGA
>JXSR01S018774.1:0-12815 GCA_000969725.1 Ophiothrix spiculata
ATTGTATGTTCCGCTTTATTGAAGACGTCAACCATTTGCCAAACGACAAACTCCAGCCTTATGAAAGGGGTGAGACTTATATTTCCTTTTATTCAATTATGGATAAAAGCATTTCAAAGAAACCCTATTTATAGTTTTACATCACATGCCTTGTAATTCAGCCTAACAGAAGTCTACAATGCTGCATGATGTTGAGTGGGTGTTATGGCTCAGATGGCCAGCTTCAATATAGTTCCATCTATGTTTCATCTCCTTCAAGCTACAAACTCAGACAAAATAGATTGATTGGTTATAACTAATAGATTAGACTCTGAACAAGCCTGACCCGTCGTTTATATCATCGTACATCAAAAATGTCACATTATCTAGCATTATCTACACAGAGCTTTGCACAGCCTTACATGCATTAATCATACCGGTATTATATATTAAGAGGTAGAAGGAGGTCAAAATATATATGCAAGAATTTGCTAACTTACATTAGATATGAACACTTCCATCGTTATGAACATAGTATTCCAAGAAATATTTGAACATTTGAAGAAAGGTGTACAACCGTTTTGGTGTAAAGGATTTAAGGAAAAACAGTTATTGCATGATAGTGTGAATAGTGTAGAAGAGATAGAATCAAAAGAATAACCAGCAAGTTAAGGCAAGTTAAGTACATGGTTTTGATATTATTCGTTTCTTTCAAACAACATTTTAAGTTCTACGTCTCAATAGTTAAAATAATCTAATTTCTTTCAAAAGGGTAGTAACAGTTTTTCAATTATGGGTATTAAGATCGGAACAAATAAGCCATTTACTTACTTACACACAGAACTTATGGTAACATTGTATATGTACGTTTTAGACTTATATTGCAATAAAACTGGGGAAAAACGAATCTGTCGAAGGCGTCGTCTTTGAAATACCGTAAATTAATCTAAACTTTCAACGACTACTGCATTTACGAATATTATGATTATAGTTCAGTGTACTAAGTACAAAGAATATCTACAATAGACTTGGCGTTATTAATCAAAATGCATCTTGTAAATTATTATTTTTTAATTATTAATTATATTTCACAATGCAAACTTCCAAACTTTAAAGACAAAATACAATTCAAGTTTATAATTAAGAACTGTAATCACCAAATCGAATTTTACACAACCCTACAATAACTGCCTGCAATAAGTATAGATTCTTTTGATAGATACCTTCCACTTTAGCATGTTTATAGTAAAATGCAAACCTACAGATGAATTTCATCACCCTGTTTATCTAGTTTAGTAACTACGCTGATTCAAAAGCATGTGAAACATCTTCAACTGTGTATATCATCTTCAACATGTTCAAGCAACACATTGTTTCTTAATAAAGAGCTTGCAGACAATTCCGGACTGGATCATCTCGATGTGTCGGGCTGCTCATTCAACGTAACTAAAACACAACAAGGCAAATCCCTAGATACGTAGATCAACACATTCCGGTTGTTGTTTTTGTCACTCTTGCTCAGTATCATATGTCTGTCTCTCTTGTAACTCGTTTCGCGCTGCATCTTTTATTCTCTAATTTGTCTGCATATTAACTAGCTCATCTTAATATATATCGTACTTCCTCACGAATAGGTATTGGCTATTAGAAGAATATACATAAACGCATTGCTGAAACATATTTTTTTTAAAGTTTTTATTAACAATTTTAGGCACAAAACGAAATTATAATAGCGCAATTTTTTTTAAATTCAACCTAATATCTTTATAGTTGCATAAAACGGCTTTTTAGGCTTTGATGCATTATCTACGCCTTTATAAATACCGTAATAGAATCAAACACCATATGAACGTGGTTGACGTTGTGGTTCAAATACTCATGCATTACATTGGCTATCAATTACTGAATCAATCTTACAGCTTATTTACTACTGGTAGTAATACGAATCATCAAATTATATACCATAATATTTATCTATCATATTAGAAGATTCAAGTGATGTTACTTTGACTTTGGGGATAAAAAAAACCAATACTTTGAGTGTTACCAACACTATTTACAAAACTGGGTAGTCACCAAAAACAAAGAGCCACATCATCTTAATTTGTGTTTTGTTGGAAGATAAAGCAAAATGCATATATGATCGTGGTCTACTAGGTCTGTTGGTACTTGGTCACTAACACGTTGGTGCAAAACCTTTGGTCTGGTTATACTGTTGAATACTGTTGGTACCTATATAAAATGCTTTCAGATTTAAAGAATTGCTGGTCTACTGTATGACAACATGATAGAATAAGATAGTTAGGTCTTTGATAGGATCATTTAACCAACCTGTAATTGAGACAGCCTATATTTCATGAGTAAAAAAGTACTTACTGGAATACTGTTGGTATCTAAAATGAGGACCCTAGAACCAGAAGGGGGTTAAGTCACATTGAGTACAAACTGAGAAAATGGCACAAGCATCATATCATTTGTGTTGTCTTTAATGATATTGCTGTATCTCGCAGTGACTCTTACACATGCTCTGAACATCAAATTACTACAAAATTTGTACAGAATGTAGAAATGAAAATTCTGTAGCAGGAAATTGACACAACTCAATTTTTCAAGATTTTGTGACTTAACCCCCTTTTAGTTCTAGTGTCCTCAAATGCTTTCAAGATTTAAAGAATTGCTGGTCTACGTCAATTGAATTTTTGTTCTAGGTTTTTACTTATAGTTATTTACTTTCATTCTAAATGCATCAGTAAATATTGTCTTTATAGTGTTTTAAAAACACTTTCTTTTCAACATTCATATGTTATATGATAAATTATGTTTTTCTAACGTGACGAATTTTAACCACATGTGTAAATGAAAAATCAATCGCTACCTGTTCATTTTTATGTCTTTTAACAAACTTCATCAGATTTAACAGATGATATCACTTACTTGTAAACATATAGCTAAACGAAATCACCCGACACTGCGTTCTTTAAATTTCTCTTCATTATTAAAACAGGTAAGCCGGAACAGGAATATGTATATTGATCATTCAAACGCAAAAAGCATGTCAATCAACATTGACAAATCGGAACTCGTGTCTTTTCAAGCACGCTCTGCATTATAACGTTACTATATTTATATCGCCTACTTGCCGAATACTGTGGTACAGCATACTGTAATTTGTGTGAGTACATGTATATATTTGCATTTACTTGCTTATCAGAATACTCTTATTATAGAACGATAACCTTGTGATGAAATTCAAAGCAAGAGCAGATGGCTCTAACCACACTTAATTATTATTGTACAGTATAATACACAGTGAAGTCAATAGAAGTAGAAAGAAAATGTGTAGTTACTGTTACCAAAGAAATGAGTATAAATCATAAAGACATGTAAACAATGTGTACTGCTACTTTCATATTCATGTAGTTTTGTGGCTCTGTCGCTGTTGACATCCACAAGCTCGTATCTGCATTTCAACAATCCCGAAAACAAAAGACTTCCAAGACCTGAATGGGTCTTTCCAGATGAATGACCTTTACACTATGTAATAGATCATTCAGCTTAAAAGAATCGTCAGGTCTTGAAACCGTTTGTTCTAGGGATTGTTGCTTTGCGTGCAACCATGATAGCACACTTTCAAGATATCACGTAACATCGCAGCGACATGGACGCCTATTCACCATACTAAAATAACAGGTCAACCAAAATGTTGTCAAAAGACACAATCCTGCACCTCACTCCAGGTTCCTGCCAATCGGAAACTAACACAACACATATCCTTGTGCAATGATTTATACATTTATATATGTAGTTCACTAAACCCTACATGCCCTAGAAAAGTCAAGTGAAAAAATATTTGCTGGTAAATGACAACAAGATGTTACGACTTGCATCACGTAATAGTGATCATCTCATGCAAGCCTGGTCACGTGCAGGTGTTCATCATGAAATATTCATAGATATGTCAACTTGTCAGTGCACCCTTGATAAGGCACCTCCGTAGGAAAATTGTGCATCATGAATGCATTGACATTTTTCTCAAGTGTAAATACTTAAAAAATGTATTTTTGACACATTTTTTGACACAAATTTACGGTGTTTAAATATTAAATTATATTTGATTCAAACCTTTCAATACGACATGAACGATATAGAAATTTAAAATAAGGTCAAGTAAAATAACGTTTGAATATGAAATTGACATTATTGAGTCAAACCATTTCCTAAACCATCATTGCATTAAGTGACTACAAGGCTTGACAGAGGTACATGAGGGTGCATGATAGTGCCAACAAGCAGTAGCCACTAATAACTTGCCTATGAGTCTCCCTTAACACAAGGAGGTATCTACCATTAGAGGAACTTAAAGTGAAAAGGGTTATATTGGCCAAGCAGGTATGAGTATGTGTAGTAAATAATATAGCTTTTTACTAGTACTTGAAAGCTCTCATTAGCGCAAGTAGGTCTTCAAGACATAAAAATAGAGAACAAGAACGATTATTTGACTAAACGGGAATACATAAACTGGAACCTTGAAGTGGGGGCAACAAATTTCATTTTTAAGTGGGCATTTTAAATATTAACGAAAGGGTGGTATCGGAAAACTGGATTTTTCCATTTTTTTTAAAATAACAAAGTTGAATGGTTGAATTTTACGTAATAAGGTACGACATATAAAACAAATATCATACCAAAACAAAATACTGCATCATTGTAATAGTACCATTTGTATATAACAAAAACATCTAACTTAGAGGGAGTGACATTAATTCGATTATTGATAACAATATTTCAGAGAATTGCTATATATAGATTGTTTTACATGTACATCACAGCTCATTTCATTCACGTGCATATTAATGCTATCAAACACAAAAGTAGCAATAATTTCAGCCTTCCGGATTGTTTCTAAAGGGCAGCTACATCATCATTTATAGGTACTTGAATTGATGCAAATTTGGTATTTAATTACTTACATAACAAACTAAAACAACACTGCATTTCATATATTATCTTTATAGTCCATCAGATATGGCATTGAGACGTCATTGGCGCCGTCTTTAATAAATTCATCAACAACTATGCAAATTTTTAAAATATTTCACAATGCGAACTCACATGTGTAAAGATATAAAAATACAAATTCAATTCAACAAGTCAAAGGTATACCCCCTACTAGAGCTCCCGGCAATTAGACCAATTATTGAAGAGTGTGTTTTCAAAACTCACTAAGTCCAACAGCTGCCGCCATGCTAGGTTTTGAAACCTAAATTCTTCATCCAGATTGTTCTGATGCTCATTTTACCTCATTTTGCAGGGGACAAGGGTCCTTATCCTGACTACAATAAAATGGTCGCGGTTCACTGCCCTGAAGGGACATTATAGAATAGTAATAAAACAGATTTTTGTTCAAAACTCACAAAGTCCGGGGATTAAGCAAGATTCTAAATAATTGTCTCATTATGCGCGTGCATATAAGTGCTAGTATGAATTTTTGATCAATATGACATAAATTTTGGTCATTTGCACTGAGGTTTGACAACAAATTCAACTCACAAAATTAGTAGCATAATAGATTTATAATCTATGCAAATATACCATGTGGTAGCTCTTAGACTGAGTGAGTTTTGGAAAAACACTCTTCAATTTTCATTCAAATGTATCCTAACAACAACAAAACCTTTTCAACTTCAATAGATATTCCATACTTAATAATGAAACCCAAACCTACTAATGTATTTACACAATTTGCTGTTTCCGCTCTTGATGTTGTTTTTACAAGAGTAAATGTAGCTGACATTTTGTTTCTGAGACCTTGAACACTTCGCCTAAAAATAACGATTTTTGTATTTCAAATACTACTTCAAAATATATTCACTGCACACATCGTAGATAAGAATTATACAAAACAACTTCAGAATATACACCAATAGCGTTATGAAATTATAAGTAGAATACTGGACTTGATTGCTTACTTGCAAATTTTCATCCAAACACTTTGGACTTCTTCATGGCAACTGCAGTGATGAATTGGTGGTATTGTTTGGAGTTGAGTTGGTAGGTGTCAATTGGCAAGGCATGTTGTTAAGTGATTGATCCCATGCATGTGGCAGCTGGAATCTGAGTCCCCCGTGTTTGTTTAGAGATGGCCTCTCCACTCGTTCCCAGATGGCTTCCCGGACTCCTCTTTCAAACCATTTCTACTCCCGGTCTAAAATAGCTACATCCGCTGAATCAATCTGGTGTCCTGATTGTTTTGAATGCTCATAAATAGCAGAATCTGCTACATAGTCCGAGGAGCTCGGTCTCCGGTGTTGATTCAAACGTGCTTTCAGTGACTGTTTGGTTTCACCGATATAAGTTTTACTACAATTGGTTAGATTGTTTGTCTCTGGGTGGCTTATCTTTAACGTGAACAAGTCTGTTACGAAGCTTGTTCACAGGTTTAATATAGGCTGATGTGATACCAAAGAGTTTGTAGATGTTCTTTACTCTCTCAGAGACTCCGGCGCAATATGGGAGGGTCACTAAAACCCGTTTGTTTGGCTGAGTGGTCTTTGTGTCGGAAGGGTTCTTAGTGTCTTTGGAAGTCTTCTTGGCTTGTTCAAAAGCCCAATTAGGGTAACCACACTTCTCTAAAGACCCTATTATATGTTCTTTCTCTGATGGAATATCCTTTTTGTCACTAATCACAGTTTCAGCCCTGTAGTTTAGAGTCCGAATGACACCTAGTTTGTGAACTAGTGGGTGGTGTGACCCAAACTGTAGGTAGTGATCAGTATGGGTCGGTTTGCGGTACACAACAGTAGTCAGATTTCGCTGTTCGTTGATGATAACATGGGCATCGAGAAAGGCAAGTTTGTTATCAGTGCATTCCTCCTGCGTAAACTTGATGTGATTGCTGATACTATTTATGTGTTCGAAGAATTTGATCTGCTCAGATTTCTTGATTATGACAAAGGTATCGTCTACATATCTCAACCATAATCTTGGTGAAGTACCTTGTTAGCTATTTAAGGCCTGCTGTTTAAATTGTTCCATAACAAGGTTTGCCAAAATTGGTGAGATTGGACTCCCCATAGAGCATCCATGAAGTTGCCTATAAAACAAGCCATTGTTCGTAAAATAAGTTGTTTCCAAGCACAGTTTCACACCTTCGACGATTTGATTGATGCTCAAATCTGCTACATAGTCCGAGCTCCTCGGACTATGTAGCAGATTCTGCAATTTATGAGCATTCAAAACAATCAGGACACCAGATTGATTCAGCGGATGTAGCTATTTTAGAGGAGGAGAAATGGTTTGAAAGAGGAGTCCGGGAAGCCATCTGGGAACGAATGGAGAGGTCATCTCTAAACAAACACGGGGGACTCAGATTCCAGCTGTCACATGCATGGGATCAATCACTTAACAACATTCCTTGCCAATTGACACCTACCAACTCAACTCCAAACAATACCACCAATTCATCTCTGCAGTTGCCATGAAGAAGTCCAAAGTGTTTGGATGAAAATTTGTAAGTAAGCAATCAAGTCCAGTATTCTACTTATAATTTTATAACTTTATACTCCGACTGGATGATTAATAATATACATCAACATGCACCAATAGCATTAGCGCAAATACGACGTTACTGTTCAAGCAAATATATCCGACTTATATTAGCCATGCAGAATGAAAGATTGACAGATAAGTAAGGGTTACCATAGTAACTATATAATTTAAATGCATGTAGTATATCTTCGTCATATCGGTATATCCTCATCTTTAAGCACCACATCAATTCTTAACAAAGTGCTTGCAGACAATTCCGGACTGGATCGCCTCGATGTATTATATTACTTATTCAACGTAACAAAAACACAGGCAGGTAAACCCAAGATAGATCAACACATTAAGCTTGTTGATTTTGTCAATCTTCGATGAACATAGTATTCCTGTATATTCAAGTATATTTTAAGCCGACAGGTGTTAGGTTAAGTAAGTCATGCTTAACTATTATTCTGACAACTAAAAGATCGGTAAAGATAGGGTAAATCGATCTTAATGCAAATAGTTTCTAAAATCTCTCAAGGTCATGCGCTATTTCAATTTCCTGATTTCAACTCATTTTCTCTTTGTATGTGTTGACGATCATAGTATACCGTATATCAGGGCAGGTGTACTGATTTTAATACATTGCGTCTTGTCATATAAATCCTGTTCCTGTTTTCTCCCGTTTTCATCTATATTTCTTTGTTTACAAATATCAGTTTTGTGGACAATATAATAATAATTTAAAGCAATACTATAAGATTTTGATCAAAAATGTTTTATAGAAAAAACAGCATAAAATAAACAAATAGCCATAACAGAAAAGTTAAGCCTATTTAAACCAAATTATTTAGAAGGTATTAATATCTACCCAAAACAAGTAAAAACAAAAATCAAAAGACATTGGTGACAGGCCTGCCTCATTCTAACACTTTATAGTATTGCTTTCAGTCTACTGTACCTTAAATAAGCATATTTTTCGTGCAACATCATTGGCATAAGGTTTTGCTTATTTTACTTTAATCAAGTCATGTTCAAGAATCAAGACCCAATTGCACAAGCAGTAATATCTTTATTTTTGTCTCATGGCAGGTTCATATTGTGCATTCATAAATGCAGAAAAAATAAACAATAAGTTAATAACGATTTACTCTGAACGGGAAAGAGTCTTGATTTAGCTATTTTATTTGAAAAATATTACAAACAGCTTCGGTATAACTCTTATCTTGATTATATTACGGTTTCCCTGAATTATGATATTTCAAGGTCATACACTGTTACAATACTCAAGATAGTAAATTTATTATATAAAGTGAAATGCATAGCTATCAATATCTCTGGTCAATTATGATCAGCCTGATGCTGGTAACATACATGAGGGCTATTACGCCTTGCCAGTGTGAAGTTCACGATACCTCGAATTTTTACAGTATTTGTTTTGGCATAGTATACATTCAGCATGTAATGAATAATGCCATGAAGTGTTTTAGTATTTATATACCAGTATAATCAATGCAAATTATGTTTACATTCAAATAAAAGAAATTGTCAAAAAGTACAATTCTTTCTATGCAAATCCCTAGTGTTTTTTTCTTTGGTAAATCCTTTTAACAATTTGAATAAAGTGTAGTAAAATAGTAGAATGTCTCATCATAATATTTTACAATGAAACAACATAGATGTTTTAAGTGACAGAATCAAGAATATTTTAAGCCCTTAAATAACAAAATACAAAGCACTTCTAAACCTTTGTGTTAGATAATAATTATGTGTTCGATTTTATATCATGTTTTTTTTTTTTTTTTTGATATTCCTGAAACTTTTAATACACAATGTAACATTTCCAAGCATTTTAAGGGTTGAAAGGCAAGAGCCTTGGGCCACTGACCTGCCTATACGGTATATGGTATCAAGAGGATATGTCTGCTATTGATGCAGCTCCCGATTTCCAAGAAGGCTATAGATTTTTTAGGGTACTGTAGTAAACAAGGATTAAATGCCAAGCTTCAAACTACAAATTTACATTAATATTGACCTGACTAAGATTAGGTATCAAAGATGAAAGAATCGGAAAAGGTTAACAACAGTGTGTCGCCATGGTCACTTACTGTATGCATATAATAATACATGAGCATCTGTTTTTAAAGCAGATATATCGCCAGACATATTTTTATACCTATTTGACCCAAGAGGTGACGTCATATTCAGTTTTAAATTAAAATTATTTATCACGAGCATGATGAATTGCATCGTTTTGGCCATGACGGGTCGCTAAATAAATTTAGATTATAAGAGTCAAATATTACTATACGCGACATTTACAAATTACTTATTGAATCAATTTTACGCTTTGAAAAGGTGGACGAGTGAAATGATGTTTATCAATACTAGCATTTTGTATTCAAAATTTTAAAAAATCTATATTACAACAGAAGACGACGAATACAACTTGAATTTGACTATGCTAGAAACTCTACCCTGAATTACACATTGCTTTAGCTCGCCAAATTAGAAAATGAGATTACACGAGTCAGATACAATTATACGGCACAGTTGTAAATCAGTGCATTGAATGAATCGTGTGCAGTTTATTTACGGTGGTAGTGAAAGCATTGTCAGAATAAGTCTAGTATGTCATATTTCACTGTAACAAAAGATAAAATTAACAAATATTATTTTGTTGCGATAGATAAAATTAAAAATATATATGCATGTATAGTTGCAATGGATATGCGCTGACAAAGAATTGTCAACTCCATTATCGTTATAAGTCAATATCTATCTGATAATACTAAGGTCGCCTTTCAAATTCTGGATGATCAGTGTTTTTATATATTTCCGATAACTAATAAATCAAATAAATAACTCTGCCACGTATTGAATTAATTACAGGAATCTCCCGGTAATTTTTACGGGACGACCAGAAAATTTGGCCGATGTTTTCCTATCATGTTTCAGTTAAAATTGCTTACTGCGCACGATATGAAGGTACGGGTTGTAAGCCCATCATTAATGGACATTTCGTGGAGACGAAGCAATCTTGCACAAGGCCCACAATTATTGATCGTTTAAATCATCGCCTAAGTGTAATTTTGCCATGACATTTACAAAGATTAAGTGTAATCGTGTTTAAATATCAAGCTATGGCATATTAAAAGATTCAAGTGACATTACTTTGACTTTTGAGATACATTATTGCTAATTCGAGATAATATGTTCCCTAAAAGAGAGTAGCTATAAAAAAAGAAAAGACCAAATAAATCCTCTCGAGTTTCTATTTTTGATTGAGGATGAAGCAAATGCAAAGCTGGCCTACTAGGTCTGTTAATGCTTAGCCACCAAAATATAGGAGCAAAAAACTTTCGTCTGGCTAAATGTTTACTAAGTCAAGTTACTGTTATAACAGATTGATTATATAGAAAGTATTAACAGAATGATAACATGAATAAGAATAAAAAAGATCAAGTTCACTCCTTGATAAGATACCTTTCTAGACTAATCTGTAATTTAGATAGCTCATGTTTCATGAAAACAATTTACTTAGAACAATTCCGTTGCAAGCAAGTGCAATGTTACCACGAGTAATGTATCATAATAACACCAAATATCCTTTTAATATATAATGAATTATTGGTCTTTCACCGGTTTACTTCGCAAGAGCAGTGTATATTCCGCACAAGCAGACTAATTATTCATTTAACACCTAGGTATTTGCATTTTTTTTTTAATCAGTTTCTATCTGTACTATTGTTCATTCATACACTAATGTTTTCATTCTGAGTATTGTGCAAAATGAACAGTTTTGTGTGAAAACCTAAAATTAGACTATTTGTCAACGTCAGTCAAGCCCTTTGCTTTCCTCCGGATTAATATCCGTACTTACTCCTCAAGTTTCATCATATGTTGAATGATGCTTTTATATAGTGTGGTGAGTTTTGAATATAATGTGTAGATGATCACTTAAACTCAATCACTTTACTTTAACGTCTTTATAGATAACTGGTAGCGATTAAAATCTTTAACAAGCTGTTTCAGATTTAACAGATGGTATTAGTTACTTGTAAACATATGGCTCAATTTAAACCAGACATACGTCATTATTTTTCAAAATTAACCCAACAGTGGTGGAGCGCCACAACCACCTGTCGTTTTATTTTTTCACATTTCTCTGCATTAATAAAACAGGTAAACGGAACAGGAATTTGGATATTGATCATTCAACCACTAAAACAGGTCAATCAACATGGGCAAATTGGAATACGTGTCTTTACAAACACGCTCTTCATTATTATAACTTTACTTATATCGACTACCGTGAAATACACATTATACAACATATTGAAACCCCCTCCACGGAAAAACATATTTCCGCTATTAAAAAAAAGAGGGAAGAAAACAATTAGTTATTTCCGAAAGTTTTTTCTGCATTTACATATTCAATAAAAACTCTGTCCTCTTATACAACATTTAATATGCCAATTGTAAGTATTTGGATTGTATTTTTCTCCTACCTCTGCAAAAGTGCTATCAGCATATGGCATTCATGCTATTCTATGGTATGAGTGTCTTTTAGGGATGTGTGATAGATACCATATGGCTAAGGAAAACTTGTGCCAGTATGTCATTTACCTGTTTACCAGAATATTCTAATTATGAAACAATAAAACTAAAAACAACGCACAGGTGGCCATAACCACATTTAATGATATATTCTTCATGATACAATAAACAAACCCTAACAAATAAAAATAAGATATTTAGCATGTTTAGTTACTGTTTACCACTGAAATGCAAAAGAATCATCGTCATGGCATATGGGTTGGTAAAGAGTCAAAGAGTAATGGTGTGCATCTCAAATATTTCACTGATCATCATCAGAAAGAAATATATAAAACGGGAAAAGAAAACAACAAAAAACACCCACTTTTAATGTGAATAAGCCATTACAGGTTCAAATAAGCTTTTATTTTTATAAAATCTGTGTCGACTACAAACTTTGGTTTAGCCGTTCCATTAAGACATTGCGATAGATGTCCTGATATGTACCATATGGTTGCCAACATATGTTATTTTGGTTTAAAAACAGACTTGACGTTGAAAAGTAAGGTTGCTTTGTTTGAACTTCATATGGATAAAGATAATCTAAAAATGTTTCATTTTTTGTACCAAATTTCAAAATTGTAAAAATGTTTTGTGCGCTTGTATTTTAATATATACGTAAAACCCTATTATCGATTGTGTAAAAGCAAATTCATTACTTGCGTATGACCTTTGTACTCCATGCAACATTTTAGCTTAATTAATTATCG
>JXSR01S018775.1:15063-27311 GCA_000969725.1 Ophiothrix spiculata
AGGGAGTGTATATTTGGAACATTAGTTGTGTGATTTGTGTCTGGAAATTATCAGCTTTGTGTTTTTCTTTGCAGTACCTCAAAGACCTCCCCCGTTCCTGGTCTATAGATGCAGCAAGTGTGGCTGATAATCTGCAGATACAATATAGGTAAGATATTTGAGTCCCAACCTCAAATAATTTCTAACATTTCCCATTGTAGCCTTAAAAGAAGAATCTATAGAGTGATTTCACCTTAATTTGTACTAAGTGTGGGTTTGTCATGCGTCCTGGACCCAACAGCACCCATACCAAGCCAGCACTGGGTCACTGTCAATCCCTGAAGATAACCCCGGTTATGACATAATGGAACTTAGAATCTAATTTCCAATAATGAGATTTATTTCAGTTAGGATTAAATTCCAGGACAATGCAAACAAATTCCACACCACCATTCCCCTGCTGGTTATGCTACTGATTAATAGGCACACCATGACCATCATATTCCTGATTATCTGAGTAGCAGTTGAAAGTTCTGTCACCTGTCTTGAAATCAAGCTGATGGATAGGAGGGGCTTGAAAACTCAACCGGCGGCTGATCGCCTGAAACCGGTGGGTTCTAGCTGATTGCCATTATGTTCAGAACAAAAGCAACTGGCCAGTTCATATTCTAGCATACTCTTTCAATACTAATGTACTGGTCTCCCAAGAGGTCCAGGTAAAAATTATGTACCAGATGGTGGTCAAGTTCTTAAGTGATTCCTATTTTGGATATATAATTCCTGTTTGAATATTTTTATGCACATTTTTGCCGTTAATTTCATTCTTTTTATTTGTTTTAATCCATTACAGAGAGTATGCAAGAAGAAAGCGCAATTCTTTCAGAAAGTCAGTACAAAAAGGTAGAGTAACCCTCAAGAACGTCAGAAATGTGCCATGATCAAGGAGAGTGAGTGTGATGTAGCATAGTGATTTTGAGTTTAAATCTCAGGAACCAGTACCCATATTCATGAGACTCTAGTTGGAAACTAAATTTTTTTCTAACCTATTGTCTAATAGTTTTCATCTTGAGTTAGCACCATTTCATGAATATGACGACCAGTAATGATTTGGTTTGGATCAATATGTACCATTTTTAATGCGCTATTTGGTAATATAAAAATAAAATTGCCGACATAAAGACTAATTTCTGTGACTTTTTATAGCTAGATTAGAGTTTGATCCCTGGCCATTCTGCGTTTATCTTTACCGCTAACTCTTGCCAACCTGAAAGTTTAAAATCAGTATTATAAGCCTTAAACTTACTTAGATTTTGATGTCTCTTGTTTTCTTTTTTTTTTTACACAAGCCTGAATTGTTCCAATAACCAGCATTCAAACAGGAATGTTATTTATGACGACTGACATATCTGATATTTATGTTGTAGCCTATGGGCAATGCCACATTTGTTGAAAATTGTGACCACATTCACAAAAACATGAGGAATTATTGACCTCTCTCATGTAAAAGCAAAATGACCCATCAATCAAGGGTTAAAAATGTATTGATGTCTTCCAATGTAAACAAAACTATTTAAAATTGTAGCTACCTATGTCAAGAACCTTATGTGCTTGTCTGCCAGTATGGTAAGTTACAATTTTTTAATGGTTTTTGTTTGCATTAAAAGACATCAATGAATCGATAAACTTTTGGCTTGTAGGTAAGTTGCTTTTATTTACACAAGAGAAGTGAATAGTTCCTCAGATTTTCGTGAATTTGATCATTTTATCAAAATTGGCATCACCCATTGACAATAAAAATTGGCATTGCCCATTGACAAAAAAATTGGCATCGCCCATTGACTGCATCGTAAATGTCGGATACGATGGCTGATTTAAATAATATTCGTGGGTGAATGCTGGTTATTTGAACAATTCCAACAATTGTTAAATGAAAAATAAAGCAAGGGACATCAAAGTAAGTGTTTTAATTTTTTCAGGTTGGCCCGGGTCAACGGCACAGATACACGTGGAATGGCCAGGGTTCAAAGGGCTAACGAATAATGAATTCAGCCGTATATTAATATATACGGTAATGATAATTTTGATTTCATATTAATATTTGAAGCAAACATTTGTTGAGAATATTTTTCTGATGTTTTTCTGCATTTGTCTTTACAGTGTGTGATTGGTATATGGCAGAACAACGTTTCAGAAAAGAAGACCGTGAAATAGAAGCAGCTGAAAGGAGGTACTTGGCTAAAAAGAGGAAAAGATACAATCAGTAAGTCATGAACACTTTCATCATTTTATCCCACATATCAATGAAGAGTAATTTTAGAGGTGCATTTTGGCATAGAGATATACATTGTGTCCCAGAAGTTATCAAGATTTCAACACCACACAATTCAAAAACCAAATTATTTCAGACAATGAAACTTAGTGACAATCATGCCTGATGTCTTGACTTGCTGCGGTGCAAAAATGAAGAAAATCAATGCATTAGTTTTCTGGAAGTGAGCGTTTGAAGCTCCACAGTGGTTAGGACACTTTCCCCAGTTTGGGTAAGTTTTAAAATTCCCACGGCGATTTGCAGCATAACCATGAAACGAAGAACGCTATTATTACAGACATAATCATGATAATATTTGTCCAATTATAAGTGTCCTTGTTTTCAAGATTATTTTAACCTAAATCTGGTTCCTTTTTATATGTAAAATTCATTTAATATATTTTATAAGGTAATCGTTCAGGAAACGCTAAAGGGTCTGGTACCCTGGTAGCAATGGTTGTAGGAATATAGTAATTCAAAGCAAACATAACACCTTATTTGTCAATGGAGAAAAGAGCACCATGATTAATCAATACCTGGAAAGTGCAGGTTTCATTGAAACAATGGAAATATTTATTTAACATTTCCAGGAGCCATATATCCTCATCGCATGAGTAGCCCATCTTGTCTCAAAATATTTAGCTTATGGTATCAGATGACAGAAGGAACTGCAAAAAAGAAGCGTTTGGACGCCAAGGTAGAAGCTGAGGTAACATTCAGCTGAACCTTTACTAAGACTCCAAGGCATCATCCAGGAGAAGCAACATGCGAAACAAAACAGAAATGTTGGTAAAGATGACTTCCTTGCTCGCATACTTCCGCTGCGAAT
This sequence comes from Ophiothrix spiculata, assembly GCA_000969725.1. Classification (NCBI taxonomy): domain Eukaryota; kingdom Metazoa; phylum Echinodermata; class Ophiuroidea; order Amphilepidida; family Ophiotrichidae; genus Ophiothrix; species Ophiothrix spiculata. Next base: position 18,180 of record JXSR01S018775.1, read on the forward strand.
TACAGCTGGATTTTTACGACCTCTCCAAACTGGGAAAAGTGTCCAAATTCCTCTGGAGCTTCAAACGCTCACTTCTAGAAATTAGAGAATGGATTTTCTTCATTTTTGCACCAAAGCAAGTGGAGACATCAAGCAGGGCCGTCAGTCACCAACTTTCATTGTCTAGGATAATTTGAATTTTGAATTATGTGGCATTGAAACCTTGATAACTTAATTCTGGGACACACTGTAGATAATAAAATTAACCCTTCTATATAGTTAATGATATATATATGTAGGAATGCAACACTGACCCAAGGCCATATTGTCCTACCCAGGTAAAAAGAAGATCGATTGTGAATATTGATTTTTGAACGGCAATCATGGCCAAAATTGTAGGGAGATATACTTGTTTGACCTGGGTAGGAAAGCAAGGACTTAGGTCAGTGTTTTCTAGTCATCTCAGAGTATCTGTCATCTTCTTGTGTTGTAACCATATGTGTTTGCAATTTAGAGTTGCCATGATGTAGAATAATTATCTAGATTTGTTGTCAGAAGAAAGTTGAATGCAAACCAAAGATTTACAGGGGAGGTACAAGACTCGCCGCCAATTTTTCGGTATGGAAACAAAATTGGGGGTGTTCAGGTTTTTGCCGATGATGCTTCGCATCTTGTCATTATGCGTGAATATTGAAAACACGCACAATCGCTTTGCGTGTAGGTTGGCGTATCCTTCGTGTAAAGTATTATTTGTGCGGTTTCTCTCTATGCGCAACCGAAACTCGGCACTCGGGGTTGATTTTGCCCGGAATTCAACCGAGCAGACCCAAATACCCCAATTTGAGCTCTATGGCTGGCGACACCTTTACATAGGCCTGTATACGAAGTACAGTATCACCCTTGTAAATCTATAATTCAAAACCAGATGTTTGCCATATGCCTGTTGCAAAACTTTTCCAAGAACGTTAAACTTGACATTGATAATTTTTTGAAATTATTGTTAACATCATTACAACGTTCTAAGAACCATGACAGATACTCTGACACAAGATTTATTTTTTTCTGCTTCTGATAAATAAATGTTAGTGTCAACACCACATTTTAAAATAAGTTTGCTCAAAAATATTAACAATGCATCCCACAGCGGCTAGCTCTGTTGGAACATTATCCTTATCATCCGTCAGCTGCAGAGGTGTCCACAAGGTTTCTCCATATGTGACGTGTTACAACAAAAAGTACCTTAGGGGTCAAAAAAGAAAATGGAGGTTTTGGTACAAGTGGAAGCTTGTGATCTCAGCTTTAAAATGACGCCACGTTCATAAGTATAAGACGTTCCGTTCTGGACTTATGTGCGAAAAGGTTTTGGATGGCAAGCCCGATTGAAAGAAGTTATTCTGAGAAAAAACGGGGGAAAAACTATGACTAATCCAATTACCAGTAGTGATTACAGTTAGCTGACTAGGGTCCTAGCAACAAGGTACATTTTGTTGACAGTAAATAAGGCCTTATATGGAAACAGCATTGAATATTCAGCAATAGATAAGCCCAAAATAAGCCCATATGTGGCAGCTAAAGTCACAAAAAAATTTGATACCAAAACCACATGGATGCGTAATGGTATACGGTCAAACGAGCCCCGGCAAAATGAGTGTAAACTCAAGCTTACTCGAAAAATGCAGTGGATTTACATGAATGATATGCTGATGCTGGAATGGACCTAGTCAAAATAATCTTCTAATTTGCATTAGAATGTGGTTTTTCTGTAATGCACCACATAATTGTGATGACTTACCCTGAAAAGGAGGACTTAGCGACAGAACACTTTTCGAGAAACTGATGAAAATAGGCAGCAAAAAATAAAGAAAATAATAAGAATTTCCAGCAGATTTTCTGTTGTAAAATTTGATCGCCTTGATCAATTTCAACAAGTAAGGGTGTCATTTTAAAGCTTAGAAAGTAACAGATGAAATGATAAAATCAAAATTGATATCATCTGCAAAGACCCTCCCCCCTTCCGGGTGAGCCATCACATATATGCAATGATTGTCAGTACGTGCAACAATCTGATGTTCCTGCTTTGCTTCCTCTTTATCTCCCAGCAATCATTGGTCAAGGGCAGGGTACAAAGTACATGGATGGCATGATCTCCTTCTGCCAATGGTCAGACATACAGAATGACTTAACTTGTACCTTTCTGTTGTATTTTTAGTGACCTTGAAGATGAACTTGATGATACTGATGATTCAGATGATGACAGCTTCTCATCAGATAATCCAGATTATCTGGAGGTCAAGGTAAATTGAACCAAAAAAAAATAAAGACATTTTAGACTAGCCTTGTTTTTTTGTTTTCTTTCTTCGAATGTTACTTTTTCCACATTAGAGGTTGTCTCAAAATGTATCGTTGTGTGAGTGCAAGAATGTTTTATCTACCATAGTTGCCATGTTTCTTTAATTTCCATTGCATGCTGTATAATGTCCAGCCTTGGGTCAATGGCTCTTGAAATGGTTCTTCAGGTGTACAGGTTGTAACAGAAAAAATATACATTAGCATTTACGCTGAAAGAATAAAGTTACACTTTGTATCACATTGTCATTTATTTATATCAAAAGCCAACTTCTTTACCTACAAAATGCACTTTGTTTCATTCAAATTGATGGTCTATAAGCAGAGTTATGGCAATTATACTGACCCTACCTTCAAACCACCTGGGCCAGTTGATCCTATTCATTGACCGGTAGCAAAGTAATGGCACATAATGCCCTAAATCTGCCATACGATGTTCAACAGGATTACGAGGCTGATTTTAGTTTTCCATCTAACAAAGACAATAGAGACCTCTTAATGATAACCTTGCCCGTAGACTATTGTATTCTTAATGTTGGACGGGACGCCAAAACATTTTTAAGAGATATCTTAGTTGGTGAGACAACATATCATCCAAATGGCAGGGTCGGCACACAAGCACTTTAAGACTACCCAGAGAATTCAAATACAGGTCAAAGGAAACAACACTATTTTTGAACGTAACTTCATTAAGGTTTACCAATTGAGCTAGGAAACTTAATTTCAATTTCCCTTTGAATATGAAACTGTGTAAAAAATGCAAAAAGATTATTGCAATAAACTCTTTGCTTTCCCGTGTACTCTGGAATATGAGCAATATTTTAACCTATTAAAGCATAACTTTTATCATAAAATATCATCAAATTATTTATGAATTATTCTTATCATATGAAAAAAATCAAAAACATTAAAAGTTCTTGAACATAAAGTATGCCTTTTCTTATTATGACTCACTGCATTGTTAATCTTCATCGAACCATGAAAAAACTTTTTACACTGAAAAATTTGGATTTACGTTAAATACTATTCAACAAGCTTTCCATATCTCTACATGTAAACATTTCATTGATAAACACAGAGTCGATCTTTTGGTGGTGAACCCTAATGTTAGAATGTAAGTTTTTAAGTAAAAAAAGGTTTCCAATTATCATAAATACCATTTTTTGCATGTCCATGCAGTATTTGCTTAAAAAACAAGAGTTTTCTTAAACATTGTTTGACTGCCACTTCCGAAAGATCGTTAACCAAATTAGTGAACAGGTGCTACATACCAGGTTTAACATAAGTACAAAATGACGTCAGTTTGAGGTTCCTGGCTAATGAGAGGTTAATGTTTTATGTTAATAGTGGTGGGCTATGCAGGGTGAAAAAATAGTGATGTTTCAGAGAAAAGCTTATAAGATGCAGCTTTTGAACAATTTGACACCTTCTTCAAAGAAATCGGGCACAATTTAAGGAGTGCTTGTTGTGCTGGGTTTGCAATTTTCTTGTGTGCTACTTAATTATACCGGATATATCGGATATTGAAAACACATGTCTATTCAGTGTTTGCATGACTGAAATATTTTGACAATGCAAAATTATATATTTCAATCATTAGGACACAAACATGGCCAACAACATGTTGAGTAATCTCTACAAAAACAGTACCCCTGGGTCAGTAGCCAACACACCAGCCTCTTCCACAGATCAGCCTAGAAGCAGAAGGTCTGCTAGTTATCCTGGATCATCCAAGAAGAAGCGAGGGTCTGATGAAGAGAGTGTGCAGCTGGGCAACATTACGATGGATATTGATAGTGATGTGGAAGCGGCTGCCATGAGGAGGATCAAAGAACAGGAAGAAACAAGCTTATCAGAATCAACAAAGGTAACAAAACAAAAATCTTTTATGTAAAGACCTCACCAAACAGGATTTTGACAACTGTTTGGTTTACTTAAAACAATATTACAAGATTCGTTTTCTTAATAGATTTGATTTTAAATAGTTTAAAATGAAGAATTAACTAACTAAGGATATCCATATGCAAATTGTCCTGTTTTCCCATGAGGCAAATGCGCACATGTACTGATAATGTTGAATTAAATTTGGGCATTGTGCACTTCAGTAAATCTCCTTTTTGGTAATTTTAAATTTTGTGAGAGTTGGAATATTCTGCTATAATTAAAGATATTTGATGATTAATATTTTATTGGTATGGTTGCTTTTTTTTCACGCTTAAAAAACAGTAATATACATCTCCAACTTATACTAAAGGACAATACTCCACCTTCAGGATAGTGCACTTAATCCTTGTTCATTCATCTTGAAATGTGTTATTTTTCTGAACAGAATCATGTTACGTGGTAAGTATCAAAAGTGTATTGAAATGCACTTCAACATTCTCCACCACTCCCTGAAGCTTTTTCATATTCATCAATTTGTCATTTTCAGAAAACTGATTTAGATGAAACACCACATCCAAAAAAGAAACACAAAAGGCGGCAAAGCAATGACATAAATAAGACCATTGAAGACACAATATTGGAAGGAGTGGATGGGAAGAGTAAAGGCAAAGCTACTGGCATGAAATCTGGGCAGAGGAAACGGAAAAGGGGTAAGAGTAGAATGCGCATGGGGAGGCTTTATTTTTTCCCGTATGATTCTGCTGTTTATTTTCTAAAACCAGGGGCTTAGGAAGTGGGACTAGAGGATCGCCACCTGAGATGTTTCAATTTCAAATTTCAGTTATATGGGAACAACCCATGATTTTATGAGCAATTTTGTATTTTCCACTTGCCTGTACTTTACTGGGTAAAATTACTAATTTTCTCTTTTATCTCAAAAACACGACACGTTTCAGCCATAAGATTTCACATGGGCAATGAGAACAATATGAGGAATATTTTGGTACCAAAATCTCAGAAAGTTTGAAAAAGTGTTGACCCAGTTGGACAGGGCTCATCTAGGGAGCTGAATTGACTTAAAAATTGTCAAAGTCCAACTATGTTGAAGATCAAATATGAGCACCTAATCAACTTGAAATAGGATTGTTCATTAAACCAATCTATCATGTCAGTTTCGAGTGAACAAGGCTCCTGAGAGGAACTGAAATATATCAGTGTGAGTAAATTTTTTACTAGAATGCATATATCAGAAATGTTATTCAGTGAGCAACAAATAGTTGCCTAGGCATAGCATGAAATAGGTCAAATCATTAGCGAAACTCTGTAAAAGGTGGCAAAGCTGGAGGGGAGCCGATGAGTGTGGGCCCTGTGGGGTGAATTGGGGTGTGGAGAAATGTGGGGGGTATGTGACATTGCAATATCAGGGAGGCATCAGGCACCATTAAGCATCTGCATTTTAAATATTCTTGTTATTTTTTGCAGTTGAGCCAACATCACCAAATGCAACTTTTGCTAATATTGGAGGGAATGATGATAGTCTTCACGTAAGTTGCAAAACGAATTATATAAAATGAAGGGAGCTGATTATATTGCATTTGTCCAATTATGGTTTGATGAATGATTGCCTGCTTTTTTTCGTACTGGTTCGAGTGCCAATCTCTCAAATGATAGGGCTGGACAGACAGACTTTACTAGTGTACTACTGTTACCTTCCCAGCAATTAAGTATGCCAGTATCCATTTGACATGTGGGTAGAGGGGAGCACGTTAGAGTAAATATATCTTGCTCAAGGACACTACACACGCTGCTCATCAAATTTATGAGTAGTAGACTTATGCTGCGAGGCAACTAAACCATTTATGTCTCTATATGAAAATGTGTTAAATATATAAAAGATGTGCAACTAATGGCTTTGTATGATGAAAAACATGGGTATGATATTTCTTCAAATACACCATTGATCAAACAATGTTATATCTGCAAACAAGATCATATTTCCTAGGATTGAAGAGAAGTATGATAGATTGTGAGCAACAAATCCAAAATATTACACACTAATTTAGCTTTTGCCATCTTGGCTGATGGCATGATCACAAGTGCCTTGGTTCACTGCTTCTCCCAGAATGATTCACTGCTTATCAATAAACATCATAAACAAGTGGAAGAGACTATCATCAAATTTCTGGGGAGAGGCAGTGAACCAAGGTGATCAAGCCATGGTGAAAGTAGTTTGTAATATTTTGGATTTGTCACTCATAACCTATTATACTGGTTATATCATTATTATTTAAAGGTGTAGGTTCCGATCATTTTTTGATGCCAAATGAAAGCCCATATTTTTCTGATTATGAATCCAAAAATTCACCTCCAAATTCTTTATAGGTTGGGAGATACAGCACAAAATGTAACAATAATTGGTATACTTATTTTCCATTTCTTTTGTATTTACATAACAGCCTCATCCCCAGGGTTGCATACTTTCATTTGCCTCTCAAGAGAAAACATGACACAAGCGAAGGTTTAAACCTTGCACAATGCATTTCAGAGGTCAAGGTCAATCAGTTAAAAGTAAATTATATACATCCTAAAATAGGAACCTACACCTTTAAAATATAATTAAAGACATGAAATGTTGTTCTGACATAATAATGAGCTATAAAATAGGCAAAATTCCAAAAGAGTGATTCATGGCTTATCAATAAACATCATAAACCTGTGGAAGAGATTAGCATCAAATTTCCCGGGAAAGGCAGTGAACCAAGGCACTTGTGATCAAGCCATCAGCCAAGATGGCAAAAGCTAAAGTAGTGTGTAATATTTTGGATTTGTCACTCATAATCTATTATACTGGTTATATTCTTATTATTGAAAATATAATTAAAGACATGAAATATTATTCTGACAGAATAATGAGTTATAAAATAGGCAAAATTCCAAAAGAGGTAACTTTCAATTATGTTACCTTTTCTTTATGGTAGTGGTTGAGGAGTGCTTCTTCAATACTTTTTTTCAACAGTGAAATAGTTAAGCAAATTTTGTGTCTTGCAGGAGGTGTGTAAGCTGTTGGTCCACATGCGCCACCCTGAGATTTACCAAAAGCTTGGGGTCACCCCACCCAGGGGGGTACTACTACATGGACCACCTGGATGTGGCAAAACATTATTAGCACATGCCATCGCAGGAGTAAGTTAGATAATGGCTAAATTATTTACTTATTATTTTATTGAAGTAATAAAAATTAATATAAGGTAACTTTTAAAATCACTGATTTTGTAATGGTGATATTTTCATGTGTTAAGAAGACAAATTTGAAATAAACGTTTAAGCTGTTTAAGACAACCTGGACAGTGGAGAGGGGGTACTTAAATTTTAATTGTTGATATCCATCCATCAAAGGGGAATTTGACAAGTTCAACATCATACCCAACTTTTTTCCAAACATTTCAAGATTTTTGCATCATTGGAACTGCTACTCAGTAATAATTACAGCATGCAAAGTTTCGTTGTCAAATTTAACCCTTTACATCAAATATTTAGATTTTCTTTCATTGTTAATAATTGTTGTTGACAAAAAAAAATTTTGTTTGGAGTATTGAAACCTTTAAATTTGCTTTATTAGCAGGTCCAATAAAAATGTGAATTTTTTTACAGATTTACCTGCAATATTTGATGTAAATCTGTGTTTTACTAACAAATCTTAAAATCTTTCCTGACTTATAGTATCAGTACATGCTTTTAGAGATTTACCTCATACTCAAGATCAACATGCAAAACAAAACTTTCTGAAGGTTTTAATCGTAATTTTCACAATTTTTGGTAGGTCACATTATTATCAAATATGTGTAAATCAGCTGCAGATAAAATGTTGAAATTTTGTCCACTATACCTTGAAGCTACTTATGACAATATATGAGAATGATTGACATTCTATAAATAATGAAATTGACTTCTAAATGAATTTGTTACTGTCATTTTGAACAAGGAACTGGATCTACCATTTTTGAAGATAGCAGCCACCGAGATTGTGTCGGGTGTGTCGGGAGAATCGGAGGGAAACATCAGAGATGTGTTTGAACAGGCATTGGTGAGTTTACTAGAAGGGTTTGCCATCAAGAGAAGGGTACCACTTCATGTTGTATTTTGTAAAGTTAAATGCTTTTGTAATGACAAATATGCAAAACTTAATAAATAAATAAAAAAATAGTTTTGTGTAAAAGTTGTCATGCGTTTGTAAAATCAATTGATCTGAAAAAATAGTTACGCGGTAATTTTTTATTTAAATATTTTTTATCTTAGATTTTTTCTTAATTTCTTTTTTTTTACATAATAATAATAATAATGCAATTCGTATTAGTGCCAACACATCTGAAGACATCTCTGCGCTTTACATTATTATTATACTGTTATCAGGAAATCATCACAATCATTTCACCTCAACTAGATCTCAATCTGAAGACCCCAACCTAGCTGAACTTAGATTGCAATATTCCCCCAATAGCTCCCCAATGCACTTAGGTTGACGAAGCAATCAATATTAAATGTCTTGGCCAAGGACATGACCCGTTTGTCGTAGCAGGGCTCGAACTTGCAACCACATGATTTTGAGTCCTGCACTGTTCCACTTGACCACACAAGCTCCTGTAAATCCTACTTTTTCTCACCAAAAACAAATTCATGAATATGATTGAAATAAAATACTTCTTTACTTTATTTGTAACCATAAATGTATGCTTGGTCTTTGAGAAATGGCAACAGATGGAGCTCAAAATTTATAATTCACTGTTGATATACCTTAACGATAAATTTATTCCATTGAAAAAGAAAAAGTAAAAATCTAAAACTAAATCAAGGCTACCTTGGATAACAAAAGATCTACTTAAACTAATTAATCAAAAAAATAGGTGTTATAAACAATATATGAGT
>JXSR01S018776.1:6985-25136 GCA_000969725.1 Ophiothrix spiculata
CCTTATGACCAGACGAGTAATTTGATATATTAGTAGATATGATTGGGACAATTTTCAAATTTGACCTCTATTTGACCTTTGGTGCCCCCTCCCCAAAATGCCCGGGGGTTACAAGCGGATAGCCCAAGTCAAAAATGTTCGTTGAAAATGAATTCAAATCACTAAAAAGCATTTCCATGTCTATATCCCAATCATAATGTCACATTTAACCTTCTAGTTGACTTTTTTAGACATTGTTAGATAACTTTATTAGTATATAGTTATAGAGGGGAGCTCATGAAGTTGGTGTTTTCTTGTCCTGGCTGTTTAAACTATGTACTATAACAATTATCTAACAATGTCTAAACATGTAAACTACAAGGTCAAATGTGACACTGTGATTAGGAGATTGACATGAAAATGCTATTTTAGTGATGTGAAAACATTTTCAGAGATTTGTATGCATTTATATTTTGTAAGTATAATTAACAGAAGGGAGGTATAATTGGAGTTGGGGTTTTCTTTAATACACTGACGTATTCAAATGTCTATTTGAACTAAAGCAAAACATTCTACAGCTGAGCCTCTACAGGTTTTTTTTTTCTATAACATCAGTTTTGGTGATGGACCTCAATTTTGGATTGATCCTAATAGGGAAACCCAATTAACCGCCCTTGAAAAATATAATGTTTATACGAAATTATCACAAACATTATTGCCTGTAACATGAAATTGTCTCAAGCAATGCAAATCAAGACTAGAATTCGTAATTATTCGTAATTGGTTTACAAAATCGTAAATTTGCTTCGTCTAAAATGTTTTTGTAAATATGAATGTACCACATAATAAGCTTAATATGGACTGATGGACGCAATTAAAAGAATTAAAATTTACAAAATGCAATTTTTACAAATTGGTGTATGTTACATTTGTGACAAAATCGGGGTCACCAACAAAAATTGCAATTTGTTGCAACAAAATTGATTTCAGGCCTTATTTTAGCAATAAAAAATGCTGGCCTGGTCATCGTATCTACTTACCCGGATTGAACTTAAAATCGTGACAATGTTTATAACTGTAGTGTATAACAAGTTGAGTATACAATTGAACTTAAATGGATCGTCCAAATGTTTTTCACTGTCGCCTATAGCCCAATGGTTTATAGTTGAGTCTATACGTACCCGGATTGAACTTAAATGGATCATAATGATTATCACTGCAGTGTATAGTCATTGGTTTACCGTTGGGTCTACGTATCCAGATTAAACTTAAATGGATCGTCCAAATATTTATGTCTGTCGTATACAGCCCAATGATTTATAGTTGAGTCTATACGTACCCGGATTGAACTTAAATGGATCGTCCTAATGGTTATCACTGTCGTGTATAGCCATTGGCTTAACGTTGGGTCTACGTACCCAGATTAATTGTAGGCCCTATAGCCCATAGGTTTAAAGTTAAGTCTACATACCCGGGTTAAACTTGAAGGGATCGTCCCAATGTTTCTCACTGTAGTGTATAGCCCAGTGATTGATCGCAATCCAAGTGCCTTGTGGTATGTTATATTTACCTAAAGTGGACATAAACGGATTATTATTAGTACGATATTGTATGAATGATATGAACCTTAAGTTAAAAAGTGGACGTCTTTTTTCTATTGCGAAAAAGAAAAACATCAATATTTACATTAAACAACATAAATATTTATGAATGCAACGATGTTTCGAGCTGAACGATGAAAAGTTTTTTGTTTTATGGTTGTTTGGTTGGTTTATGTTTTGTTTATTCGTTGTTTTAAAACTTTATTTCTTTCGGCTACTCAAGAGAGAGGAGCATGTTTTAATTACCCAATCAAAATTGCTTATCTTACCAAGTGTGGTATCTTCCAGAGTCGCATGGAATACGCCAAGTGGTGCAACACTACTGTAGCGTAATATTTCATACATGACGGCTTCACTATATGGCAGCTTACCGCGGTCCTCAATACTTGGTGGACGATCTCTACCAATGACGTCGTCAACTTCTTGGGCTACTTTCTCTTGGATTTCTGGGTATTTTGCCATAAGTCCTATTGCCCAGTGAAGAGTAAGAGATGTCGTGTCTGTACCAGCTAAAAACAAATAATTAAATTAAGGTCCTGGTAACTAGTTATTGTTTGATACAATCATCATTGTCATCGTAATCCTTATCGTCGTCGTCATCATCATCATCAAACTGTACTACTAAGGATATGTACAAAACTGTTAAACAAATCTTAAATAAGCAAGAAAGATCTTTGCCAGATAACAAATCTCCTGGTGATCTGGCAAATAGTTTTGGGAATTTCTTTATTGAAAAAATTAGAAAAATTAGAAATGACATAGATAGGTATATCACAGTTGATCATGTTTATGGGAATGAAACGCTTTTTTCTCCCTTGAAAATAGGTACATATATTATGTCAAGCTTTGATTATGTAAGTAAGGATGAAGTGGATGAGGTTGTCAGAAAGTGTCCCAATAAGTCTTGTACACTAGACCCTTTACCTACATGGCTAGTGAAGCAACATCTTAATGTGTTGCTGCCTACATTGACTAGAATTGTAAATACATCGTTACCTGTTGGCATTTTTCCTGACTCTCTAAAGAAAGCTGTAATTACACCTGTTATTAAGAAATCTACTCTTAATAGGAATGAACTTAAGAGTTATCGCCCAGTAGCCAATCTCCAATTAACATCAAAGGTTTTGGAAAAATGTGTTGCTGCTCAAGTCATTAGACATGTTGAAGACAACAAGTGAACCCATGCAGTCGGCATACAGGGCAGGTCACAGTACCGAGTCTGTCTTAACTCTAGTCCACAATGATTTGCAACGTGCCATTGATGATCACAAGGTTGTGCCGCTATTGATGTTGGACCTCTCAGCCGCATTTGATACTGTGGACCATACTATTCTGTTGCGTAGACTGAATAATGATTTCAAAATAACTGGCTCTGTAAACAAATGGTTTTCGTCTTATCTTACTGAAAGGTCAATGCAAGTGCTTGTAAATGGTGCATACTCAGATAACATCAATACTGAGTATGGTGTCCCCCAAGGCTCGGTCCTTGGTCCGTTGGCGTTTGTCTTTTACACAAACATGGTGGGTGATATTCTCCGTCATCATAATGTGCACTATCATATCTATGCTGTTGACATTCAGCTCTATTTAGTTGTTGATCCCAATTTGCCTGGAGACATGGCTTGTGCAATTTTTAAACTCATCAAATGTGTTGAAGACATACAAAAATTGAAATTAAATCAGGAAAAGACTGAGTTTTTCATAGCCTCATCAACTCATCATCTCAATAAAGTCAAGCACCTCACTATCAACATTGGTGAATCTGAAATCCATCAAACTCAATCAATTCGTAACCTTGGTGTCATATTTGACAATCACATGAACATGAGTGATCACATAACTCAACTCTCAAAATCAGTAAACTGGCAAATTCGAAACATTTACAAATTCCGTCGTTTTATCGACTATGATACCTGTAACCATACTGTGCGTGCTCTCATACTTTCCAGGCTTGACTACTGCAATATACTTCTTAACAACATCTGAAAGAAAGATCTTAGGAGACTGCAGGTACTTCAAAATAAATGTGCACGTCTTGTTTGTAAACAACCACGCTCTGCTCACATAACCCCGTTTCTTGATCAACTTCACTGGCTCCCAGTCTCACAAAGAATCACTTATAAGACAATGTCGTATGTTTTTAAATCACTTCATGGGCTCTGTCCCCAGTATATTGAAGCATGCTTAAATGTCAGATCACGAACGTACTCAATGCATACTCGTTCATCATCTTCAATTATGCTTGAGGTTCCACGTTCCAATAAGTGTGCTGGGGATAGAGCTTTCTCCGTTGCAGCACCTCAGTCATGGAACAAACTTCCACAAACCGTGAGAAATGCCAGTAGTCTAAGTAGCTTTAAGTCTCTGCACCTATCAAGAGAGTATCTTGTAGTACCGTATCACTTATGTAAGTACTAGGTATGTGGGTAATGAATCTTATGACCGGTTGTGATACATTGCTGTTATACTCTCTGTCAGGTAAAATACCTGACAATGACAGCAGTAACATAATAATGATAGAATTACATTATTTATGACATTGATTAAAAACCTTTTTTGTTTCAGACATTCTTTGCAGCCTACCTGAAAAGATGTCAGTTATTGTGGCTGCCAAATGATCTTCTGTTAAGGAGTCTTTCTTTGCTGACCCTTCGTTAATGGCTTCTTGTTGGTGCTTGAATAGCGAGTCTATGACGTCTCGGGGATTTTCTTCAAATAACAAAAGTACACAACTACATATTTATACGGTCGAATCCAATGAATTGTGCACAAAAGCGCATTGGACATCAAAATTTCATTGATTTTTTTCGTGTTTAAAGTAAACATATCAAAATTTCTGTGAAAAAAATTGCCATCACTAATCTCCCCAAATAATCACGGGACAGCACGCTGAAGTTGATGCTAAATTCATCATGTTACCTACGAATACCAATACCATGCTTTTAAAAACGTGATGGTTTAAAATCTAAAATACCCAAATCCCTACAAATTGATGGTTTTACGCATGGTGTAGGTCACCTGGTGTTAGAAAAGGGCAAAGCCCTTCTCAAATATGTTTCTTTTCACTTCTAAAACTCAAGTAGTTAGCTTTACGAAATTATAGCATTCATTGTTTGAAAATTGTTTTTTTAGTAGTTTCTGTATTTTGTTAGTCAAATGCCCGCACATGTATTCATTGTATTTATTATGAAAAGTCGGATATTTATTTTCTTGAAAAGCAAGAATTTTAGCATACACATTAAGCTTTTCAGTTTTGGAAGGAGACATACACATCAGTATTTGTAGGTGACAGGGTTAATGTAGGAATAAATATTTCTAGATAAGCAGTGAGAATTTAAAAATATACGTATATGAACCATTTGATATTATTTTTTGAATTGATTTCCAACCACATGTTCTGATTGATGATAGTTTTGGACTAACCTTTCATTAATAATCATACCGTACTTTTAATGGATTTTGAAAAATGACATTTGATACAGAATAGGGTTAAATGCAAATTATTTAACAAATTCAATATCTGTGAATTGGAAGTTCGCTTTAAAACTTGCATATGAGTGCCACGTAATAATTCTGACTATAAATGACCAATCACAATGTCAAATTAATACATAACTTATGTGTTGAATGTTGTATTCGTAGGTAACAATCACACGATTAAAAGGCTTCTGCAAAGGAATCTTTATTTTCTTTACCACGTCAAATATATCATCAATTAAGCGTCTTTATTGATAGATAAGGTACAATTTAATTCTCTGAAGATTGTTTTGAAAATGTATGATGATGATTGAAACCCGTACATGTAGTTGCAAAACGTGCTAAATTGGCACACTTTTATATAAAATCAGCTAAAACGGTTTTTGTAGGTTTTTTTAGATATGCATGGCAATCTGATACTATTTTAAGCATTTATTTGATTGAAGCTGCAGTGTTGTCTATACCAGGGTCTTAAAGAGACCATGAAACAATGATTTTAACCAGAAATGTACATGTGTTTTTGGTGTTACCTACGAATACACTAAATTTGGGTATACTTATACCTAAAAATTTGAGACTATTATTCAAAATCCAGAATGTTTCTTGATGGTTAAAATAAAACACATTCAATGATAGATACATCAAAATACTTGGCCATTCTAAAAGTTCATTTTAATTGAAGTAGCAGCTAAAGACTCTATGGTCAATACCGCACTCATTTTCAACCAACAGGCCATATTCAGTTTGGCGTAGCAGTTTTGTAGGAGAGTTCACAACTCCCATTGTCATTTGTCTTGAAAGTGAACCTAACATGCTTACTTTACAAACTAATTTGGGAATTGTCGCTTATGTTCTTGCTTCACAATACAGATATTTTGCCAAAACGTATTCGTAGGTAACATTTGGTACATGAAAATTACCTACGAATACAAGGGATTTGTGAGGATTTTTCAAAAATGACACAAAACAAGCTTATGAGACGTTCATAATAGTTACAATAACTGTTTCTCCACTCATCTACATCAAAATTCTTTACTATTATATTAAATTGTTGAACATGCACTGCTTTATTAATGTATTTGTAGGTAACCTTTATTTTTGACCACGTCATTTTTGTCAGCACATCGCATTCTTTGGTACTTTTATGAAGTATCAGACCGCTACAAAAGCAATACATTTAAGGATGGTGTTCACCTGGCTTTGCATACAGCAAATACTACAGATTCGTAGGTAACAATTAAATTTACCACTGGAAAAAATTATCCTAAACATCAATGCATTACACAGGATCAATAAAACTAAGAGAATATTTTCCTGATACATATGGTAACTTGAAAAACAGTATTTAATTCACAATTAATGCTGTTTTAAAATGTTTCAACCAATTTTCTGCAAAAAATTCATATTTTCCACGTAAAAATGGCCTAAAATGGCATGTAAATTGCTTCTAGAATTTTATTTTCTCTAAGAAGGGGGTGAATTATATATGGCGTGAAAGGTTTTTTCAAGGCAGATAAAATAAACACAGTAACAAAGTTACCAATATTAACACTTTTCGTTTATAAAGAGGATCATGAAATACACACAGTTTTTGGATTCGACGATACCTGTAACCGTACTTTCCGAAGTTAATTCTACCCCTTGTCTACTCCATGGAATAAGGAATCTTTAGCATCTTACTAAATTACCTCATTTGATGTCGGCTTAATGACATGATTTTGGCAGCACTCCAAAATACGGGGGTAAGGTCAAGGTCAGGTGTTAGGGAGATGCCAATATTCGCAAATTTAAGTCGGTATTTTGGAGAAAAAAAACCTGTATCTGTATGGTATGGAGCTGAAATTTATCATATCTACCTACATTCTTAAATTGGTAAGGGTTTAATATTTGGAATATTGTAGTAATATTTTTTTTTATTTTTTTACCGTTTTCGGACCAAATCTAATTTATGACGTCATTATTATAAGATGCATTTTTCCGTTTGTAATGATTTTGTACGTACGCCAAGGCTATAATAATATGGTACTAAACAGCAATACCTAATTGTTATCTATATCAAATGTTTATTAACCGTTACCCTAAAAGTGGTCGCATAATTTTGAATATTGTTCCTCATTTTTTAACAAAGTTATTTTGAAATAACAACAAAGAAAGTAGAGCTATTGGTTTCTTTTTCGATTAGTTTTTGAACCATGTGGCTTGTACATTTTAATAACTTTTTTTTCTGGGCCACACAGTATAGGTTATTTTCATCCTTACCGGTATCATATGTTTTCCTATGAGCATCCATTTCATGCTGTACTTCTGTATAGAAGTCTGAAATTAAATTCTTATACCTCTTGGTCTTTGCATGTGGAACATGTTTCAGGATAGGTACGACATCTCCTGGTAATCCATTACCGACTTCCACAATAATGTCTTTGTTTATATTCTGCCACATTTGTAGCTTTGGATCGTCCAATGAATACCTTAAAGAAAGGGTTTTATGACTTGGAGATTAATTAAAAAATTCAGCTTTCTCCATCTTCTCCTTAAACGTTACCTCTGCCTGTGCATCTCCCTCTTTCTCTTAACCTTCATGTCCCTCGTCACCTCCATTTTCATATCCTCTTTCTCCTTCCTCTTGTTTTTCCTTTTCCTCTACATCTTCTTCTTCCGCTTCTTTCATCTCCATTTCCACCTCGATATGCCTATTCATCTTTTTATTATTTTTCCTCTTCCACTTCCTCTTCATTTTTCTCTTCCTCTTTCTCTTCATCTTCATCTGTTTATCTACACTTTTTTTCATCCTCAAATCATCATTTTTATCATCATCAATTAGTCACTGCCCGGGCATCAAAATTAGGCAGTTTTATAAAACGAGCATACTTACTCGTGTCCAAAGCACAATGTTGCCACTATATTGTACACTGCCACGGCAATTACTTCTTTAGGTTCGAATGGTTGTCCTTCTTTCTGATCTAATACATAAGCAAGCTTGGGCAAGATTTTGTGGACAAGCTTATCGAGGTTGTGTCCGGATGCAAAGTGTCTAAAAAGAAAAACAATTTTTCTAAAGCTGTCTAATTTTAATGTATCCAATAAAAAAGATCAATCCGGGGTCCCCTTGATTTTTTTCATAAACGCGCACAAAGCAACTCATTTACGTAATATCTTATTTACATCATTCGCGGTCATCATGATGTCATAGCTAACTTCTCCAATTTTAATGATTTTGATACCGTTTGATATGGGAGCATCACACCTCCCGATTGGTAGCAAAAATTAAGTTCATGGGGTTTGGTTCGAACATTTAAGGAGTTTGCAAGAACTCCCCTCTCCCACCATAATTTGGGTAGACAAACTACAAAAATTAATAGCCTAGTTAGACGAGGGATTAATAATCGACAAAGGATATGCCTCTTACTTCAATTCAGACTTTTAAACTCAAAACAGCGTTCAGATTTAAGATTTTTTAAAAAGATTTCAATAATTATCCATTTTTTATTTGTGATTATCTTTTCGTCATGTGCCCAATATCGGTGACAATTTTCCAAGTTTTCAGGTGAACACAGAGGTGGTTTTCAAGATATCCCACAATGCATTATTCTGATACACTGATATATAATAGGCAATAATGGTTTTCTGGGCAAGGGGCTAGTAGGAATTTGAGAATTCCATTGAAAAGTACTCATTCATATCTTTCTAGGGATGTGTTTCTTTTCACACTAGCCCAGTGTTTACCCACATTACTGACACCTCAAAAACCTCAGCAACCTGTACATAAGTATAGGAGTTGAATTGAATTTGCAGGCATATTGTACAATCAATGTATCAGAATAATGCATTGTGGGATATCCTGAAAACCACCTCTGAGGTTAACAAATAAAGTTTTGTTGATATCCCAATATTTCAAGAGTCCAAGATTATCTACTGATAGGCTGAAAACATAGTTCTTTTGAGCTACCAAATATTTGGTGCAACAAGTTTTTGTTATCTTATAATCCGATATATAGTTCCAATGTATTTTCTATTAATAACGGAGGCTTGGTGATGAAAAATCAATACTACCACATTGAGGTGTATTTGGTGAAAATGTTTGGTGATTTACAACACCAATTATCCGTTATTGATTAAAAGATGCATTGGGCTGCGATCACATAGAAGTTTACGGTATACGGTATTCGCTTTACGCTATTCGATGGCTATATTTTATACAGTCACGGTGAGCTATACGTTTTATCGAATAGTGCCCTCTTACCTGACCCGGTGTTATGAGACTGAGTGTCCCCCATAACAGGAGTCCGTGTCTAATTGAACTACACGGAATAAGTCGCAATCGATGATTACAATCTACACAATTTAGTAGTAGCTAGGACATTTCAGTCACACGGACGCTGTATTTCATTACACCGGTAGCATCAAATTCACGTGTTCGATTGAATCTATACGCGTTCCCAGGTGAAATGGTGCACCGTATACCCGAATAGTATAGTTCTATGTGATCGCAGCCTTGGAATTATATTATAAGATAACATGATAACAAAGACTTGTTACACAAAATATTTGGTAGCTCAAAAAGAACCAAAGTAAGAACTCATCCTTACTTAATACTTGTTTGAAGTGTATTCTATACGATGATTGAGCCCTATAATAAAAACACAAGAGATTATTAATGCTCTCACCTAATAGCCGAGTGACCGATCTTCCTATGAATCTTCCACGTCTCACTCAATGAGCTGAACACGATGTCTTTGTATCCCCTCGAAAACAAGTCCACTGTAGGAAAATATCAAAGAGACTTGACATTAGATATGGAATATTCTTTATGTGGAAGGTTGGGTGTGTGTGGTGGGTGGGGGGGGGATTGTGTTGTTGTTTAATTTTTATCTTAAATAATCCCTGATATTACAATATATACCATTTCCAAACATGCTAAAGTAGGATGTTTTCACATGTTTTAAGGCTATCAGCATTGAGAAGAAATATACATACAAAAATATTTACTAATATTATACATTCTTTTCACTAAAGGCTCTGTCATACATCACCGTATAGAGCAAAACGTACGCCTAACGTACTTTATCATACTATTGATCTGTTTTATGTATTGTTGTTTGTCATGTGTTCGTTAAAAGTACGTTCAATAGGCTATCCATACGGTCAGTCCGTTATATATACGTTTAATTCGTTATTCATATTGTGGCGGTCCGTTTAGCACACGTTAAATATGTGAAACTTTTGTACGCTATTCGTTCGTTTTGCTCTTTACGGTGATGTCTGACAGAGCCTTTATTAACGGGGAGTTCTGACGTGTATCTCGACCCAAACATCAGCCTGGTGCAACTCCTGATGCGTTACTTCAGCATGTTCAGCCCAGATGTTCTTCGACGCCCTAATCACTGATCACTTGATCCAGTATCGGACTTGTTATCCTATTTTTGAAGATAAAACTGTCACGGTAATCTTAGTCACCTGAAATTGAAGTCCGCCTTGAAATTATTGAAGGCGGACTTTGATTCCAGCGGGACTTCAGATCAGTTTTACACTGGTTTGCTAGAGTGCAGACAATTTATTTATTTCTACAAACTTACTGCTATAGGTTTCAGGTCTCCCTGCAAATGCCACGGGTTTCTTCAGCAGAGCCTCTCTTGCCGCTTCTAGACTGTTTAGAACAACGCACCAGTTGGGACCCAATTTGACTGAAAACACATCACCGTATGTCTTTGACATGTCGTTGAATATTTCATAGGCCATTCCGTTCTTCAATTCTAGTAGCGGTATACAAATTATGAAACAAAACTTTACGGTAAGGCGATAAAAAAAAGAGTTTTAAGGTTTTTTTTGTTGTTGTTGTTTTTTTGTTTGATTTTGTTGTTGGTTGTTTTTTTTTTTTGGGGGGGGTTGCTAAAGTTTAATAATTTTGGTCGAACTTTTTAGAAAATTTAAATGTTTCATTTTGTTTTTCGGATTGGATTTTGGGGTTATCTGAGATCAATTTTTTCCTCCACAAAAAATTAATTCACCCGTTAAAACAGTTGGGGTTTCGTCGCCTAAAATTCATTTATCAAATACATTTAACAATTTTTAACTAATATAATCTTCTAAGGATTTCTGCTGGTTGGACCCCACGGGGGTCGGACATTATGCAAATTATTTGTCCAAGAAAATGCACAAGATGATGAGGGCGATCAGGATTGTCCCTTTGAAATCCCCTTTGAGTTCCACTTTATACATCATCCTTTCAAATTCCATTTGAAAAGGGCTGTCAATTCTAAAGGGACAGAAGGTATTCCTTTGGTGATCAATATTTCTCACCTCTAGACATTTAGAAGAAACAACTTACGAAAAATGTTCCCTAGAAGAGGCAATGCTACGGGCCCTGGCGGGAATCCTACGGGTCGAATGCTGCTTTTGTACCATACATAAGCAAGTAGCGAGACCAGGATGACAAGTACATTGGTCACACTCAAGTTCGATAGCAACGCGTCAATCATGGTGACTGACAGCAGTGGTGTGATCTGTAATGATTATAAATAATATAAAACCGTATAATATAAGAAATCTATGCAGAATATTTAATTTTCTGGGGTTAGATCTTGCTTGTCCGAGAGCTTGCTATTCTGAAAATGAAATCCATTTGCCATTCATCAGAAGATAGATCTGTACAATAGGTAAGCCTTCTGAGGTAGGGTAAATTTACGAAAGGTCATTATGACAAAATCTGCCAGTGGAACTGAAGTGACTATAATCATGATAATACAACAAAAAAAAGAAATCTAATGTAGACGGGAAAATGAACAAATGTTGCTCTCAATATATCTTTCCTCTAGTCAATTTTTAATATTTTACTTAAGGCTACAGTCCCTAAAAACGTCTCGCTCGGCTAAATGTCATGTTTACTGCAAGTTTTTACCTACTTACACCTATCAGAATATCACCATTTTTGGCGTACATATTGTTGATTAGAGTCTTTAGTTTATACATGGAACTTTACTAGTGATTTCACGTCCATTATCAAGGTCAAAATGACGCCTAAAGACGCCTACTTCGAAAAAGTTGACACTTTTTCGCCGAAACCTCGTAATTTCATGATGTTCGAACAATTCGACTGGTTTCAAATTTTGACAGATTGTAGGCTTGATACTTCTTATTGAATTACAAACAATATTTTATAAATATGATGAGTTGATTTTGAATGATAATGTAACAAACCCGCGTTGTTTTGCCCGAAAATCCAGACGTGAATTACGACTCTGAGTTCGCCCTGTTTGAGCTGTGAATTGCCTGTTTTAAAGTACCTACATTATCAACATTTTGTCTGATATACGCATTCGCATAATTTACTTACAAATTGAGCATTCCAATGAGGCAAAAATTTCAATTTTTATGTAAACAAAAGAAAAATACGATATTCTAATGTTTATGTTTTAGATTTTAGTTCACGATCTCAACGCTGCCTTGATAGCTCAGCGGTAGATCCCTCGCTTGGTAATGCATGACTAACCCCTGCTATAATCCATGGTTCGAGTCCCCGTAAAGGCAGTCGAAACTATTTATCTTTTCATGATCAAAAAATAGTTAGGATTCACATTTTCCTGAGCAGATGGATTCCCTTTACCCGCATATACACTGCCCTGATTGCGGAAAAGTTGAGTAATTTGAGGGGTGATTTTCCCAACGTTTGTTAAGGAGGCTGCAACTCAATAGTTAAGCAAAATACAAACAACATCATCATGATTTAGCCCAAATGTTGGGAAATAATACTTGTTCACTCCTAGATTTTGCATACTTACACTTACACTTACATATATGCATAATGTTTTTTCATTATGCATGGTCCCTGAATATATCTATAATATCGGGGATTAAACTCACTGTCTTTGTATGTTAGCTTGCAATTAACTGGGCCATTTACCACATCTACCTCTCATATTTGCATATGATTATCATTTTGTCAGTTCAGTATTGTGTATAGATTTTATTCAGGGTTATACAGCCAGAATGCCTCATTTTCTCAGTTAACTGGGATGGAGAAAAACACTGTCTTAATATTTTGACCTTTTGTTTTCTAAATTATGTTTAGAATATTTGGAGCGACATAGTGTGATAGGAAACGACATGAATTTAAATGTAAAACCTACTAAAGGTTGTTATTTCAACATTCACATTTTTATGCCGGCGATTTCATTTCGGCAGGTGATAAAATAATACTATAGTAAGTTAATAGTGTAAGCAATTTTTGGAATATTTACCACAGGAAATAGTGACGTCCCCTAATTAGGTGTCTATTAGATTACCTTGTTTTGAATTTAAGCGTTACATTACCATTGTGCACAGCAAACATTCCATTTTCAAACAGTTCTATGTGCTTTTCAATTGGACACTCCATACTATTGGACGTACTGAAAAATCATCAGAAACTAGAACACCATTTCTACAAAGCAGATAGGACTGTATGTATGCCCGGCTATGCATTTCGTTGTCCTTAGACCTATCGAGCTGATATGTGGCACATATCAGCTCGATAGGTCAAAACATTAATTTTGAAATTACCCGACATGTTAAAGGTCATCTAGAGATCAATTTATCTAGAAATAATGTTAGGTAACTAAATTTGGTCAGCATGATCCTTGGCTATCCCACAATGCACTAGTGGAAGGTCCAAAGTGACCCGACAGGTCAAAGGTTATCTAGAGGTCAGTTTGTCTAAGATTGGCCTACGGCTACCAAATTTGGTCAGCAAGATCCTTGACCAACCCACATTACATTGATGGGGGATTGAAAGTGAACCTACAGGTCAAAAGTCATCTTGAGGTCAATTTGTCTATGAATACCCTATGACATCAAAATTTAGTTAGCATGATCAACCCTAATTGCATTGGTAGGGGTTTGAAAGTGACCAAGCAGGTCAAAGGTAATCTTGAGGTCAATTTGTTTATGAATGCCCTACGGCAAAAAAGTTTGGTCAGCATAATCCTTGGCCGACCCACAAGTACCTTAAAAGGGGATAAAAAGTGACCCATCAGGTCAAAGATCATCTAGAGGTCAATATGTCTAGGAATGACCAGTGGCCACCAAATTTGGTCAGCATGATTCTTGACCGACCCACATCACATCGATGGGGGATTGAAATTAATCCGTCAGGTCAAATGTCATCTAGAGGTCGATTTTTTGGCAACCAAATTCGGTGAATACGATCCTTGGCCAACCCATGCTGGTAGTTTCAAAGTGACTTGTCCGGTCAAATGTCACCTAGAGGTCGATCAATCAAGGATGACCCATGACCACCACATTTGGGTGATGGTGGTATTGAGAAGTCCCTTCAATGCAAATGAGGATTATGACCTTTATTCCATTGTTGAGTATTCTGTTTGAGATATGCGGTAGAGCATACAATTGTATTCACTTGGCACATTTGCATGAATGGGACCTATCAATACCACCACTACCCACATTATATTTGTGATGGCTCAACCCAAAAGCATATGGAAAGGGGGGACTTTGCAGATGATATCAATTTTGATTTTATCATTTCAATTGTTGTAGCATTTTCTAAGCTTTAAAATGACACCTAACTTGTTGAAATTGATCAATGCGATCAAAATTTGCAACAGAAAATCTGCTGAAAATCCTTATTATTTTCTTTATTTTTTGCTGCCTATTTTCACCTGTTTCTTGAAAAAGTCCCCTTTTTTGGGATGAGCCATCACATTTGATCAGCATGATGATCCTTTGATATCAACCCAGAGTTATGTTTGCGCGAGTCCCCTGGTTCCTGCCAGTATATAAATATTATTCAGTAACCATAGCGTATGTTGTGTGTGCCTTCCAGAAAAACTCTCACGAGTACGACTGAGTGAACGTTTTGACCTTTGTGTCTATATGCTACACTCGATCCATACATCTTTTGGAATAAAAAACAATTACTTTAGGTACAAAATGTAGTAAATTTATAATTTGAGATAAAGTTTCTAGTATACATTACTATACAAATATCAAAATGTATAAGCTTACCTCAGTATTAGTACCAGATGCAGACTTACGGTCTTTGCCGCCTCCTATCCCACTAGACGTGATCTACTTATAGTACCAGTATTTACCTTTCGTGCGTTAGTAAACAGTCCACCGTCATATGATTGCACCACATACACGTCATTTTTGCAATGCAAAGAATACAGAGCGGATCACAAAGAGAGATCATTAATTAAAAAAAGGATATTTTTTGTAAAACACAATGTAAAGACATTTTTGAAAGACATCACTAATATTTAAAAATTATAGGAATGTCTGCGGACTTGGGGTTACTGAACCGATTTTTGGGTTTTAAAAATGGGTTTTATTTCACATTAAAAAGGCTATTATTCAAATAATTCATTCGCGATTTTCGGTTGCTTTTTTAAATAAGGCCTCTGTACACTCGATCCATACATATATTTTGGAATAAAAAACAGATCACCTTTAATTTCCAAATTCAGGTTTCTTCCATACTTATTTCAATATTTATTATAAACCTGTATCTAAATCCCGGAGGGGGGGCTACTTAGTACAAAAAGGGTAATTGGGACGTGCCGCAAATTCGGGTAGCAAATTCAGGCTTTCTGGTATTCCAATCGGTCCTTTTTCTTCGCAAAATGTGGTATTTTGATGGGTTTTCTTTGCAATATTTTCGGAAATTTTTATTTTTTTATTAAGTTTGGCTCAAAATTTAGGAGATTTGGTATGGATGGGTCAATTTTTCTTAAAAATTGGTATTTGGATGGGTGACTATCGAAATTTCGCAGAGGCACGTCCCTTCATATTTGAGTACCCCCCCCCCCGGATCTAAATATATAACTGTGTAAACACCGGCTGCAGCTGACTATTATATTAGCGATATTTCAGTCCGGTAGGTTTCTATTCATACCTTTTGTTCCATAACGATTGGGAACAAAAGAATCACCGTAGGTATAAAAAGAAACCTACCGGACTGAAATATCGCTACTATAAATTTGCCCTATTCATATGTTTACCTTTCGTACTATGACAAATAGTCACATATCATTGCGCCACACGCCACGCACCAGGGGGGGTTGATTTTGTATATTTTTTCGCAAATTCCCATAGGATTACAAGACTTGTGATTTTACGAATATACTTTTACAAATTCTTATTATACACTGATAGCACTTATAAAATTATCCAAATGTCAAATTCGTTGGAGTTGGCTAATCAACTCCACTCACAGTAGCTTTAAAATCATTTTATTTGCAAATTTTAAAATGATCGTGCACATGCGCATGTGCAGTAAACAGCATATAAATTTCTGAAACAGATTTTACCATTTTATTTGCTTAGTTATAGTTAGAGATATTATCATAAGAATTATCTTTAAAAATAATTGATGCGTTTTTATTTTATTTTTCTCCGCATTTTGTTTCGAATTTGCATTCACGAAATATATTCAAGTGACGAAGGCGTCAGACTACGAAACAAACGATTGTGGGTTATTAAAGGTGTAGATTATAAATCCAAAATTTCACCTCAAAATTCTATATAGTTTTGGAGATACAGCACAAAATGTAAAATTGATTGGTATACCTATTTTCCGAATTTCTTTTGTATTTACATAACAGCCTCATCCCCAGGGTTGCATACTTTCTTTTGCCACTCAGGAGAAAACAAGACACAAGCTAAGATAGAAACCTTTCACATTGCATTTCAGAGGTCAAGGTCAATCAGTTAGAATTAAATTATACACATCCTAAAGGCGATGTCACACATCACAAAACGTACGAATAACGTACTAATAACGTACACTGGATTTGTCATTGAAATACATGTAATATCGATTGCCAAACAAGTTCGTTATTAGTACGTTATTCGTACGGTACGGTGATGTGTGACACCGCCTAAAGGCTCTGTCACACATCACAAAACGTACGAATAACGAACTAAGAACGTACACTGGATTTGTCATTGAAATACATGTAATATCGATTACCGAACAAGTTCATTATTAGTACGTTATTCGTACGGTACGGTGATGTGTGACACCGCCTTTAAAATAGGAACTACACCTTTCAATTGAATATACTACGTGTATAAAAAAAAATTTGCACGGATTACAGATGACCTTGAGCTGAATAAAATCACAAAATCATGAACAGGAATATATTTCGCCTTCTTCTCTCTGATGGATATGCATGACATTTTCAATCGCCCGTACTGTTGATGTTTAACATGAATATTCACACTCTTAAAAAGAAAGGATCAAATTAATCCGATAAAGTATCAAATATGAGCTTATCCTTTCCCGGATCAATTTTGATCCAAATTCTCCTAAAATTTGACCCTTTTCGGATCAAAAAAGCGTGTGTTTGATCCGAAAAGGATCAGATTTGAGGAGAATTTGGATCAAAATTGACCCGGAAAAGGGTAAGCTCATATTTCATACTTTATCGGATCAATTTGATCCTTTCCTTTTAAGAGTGCATGAGTCAGAAAATATTTTTAAAAACCCTATAAAAATCGAAAATATAGATCTGAAAAACAAAGCATGTTACATATTTATGTATAAATATTGTGTAAATATAATGCAAGTACATTTTTTGAAATATGTGTGACATTTCATGCAATTTTACTGGCAAATTATTTCACGCGATGAACCCGCAAACTTGACCGGTGATTTTCTCTACAAATATTAATTCAGTGTAAAATATATATTTATGCCGATATGTTTGTAGCAAAATTTGGAAGTCCTTTGAAAATCTTGCGTTAAAATGTGCTAAAACAAGATTAATGTAAGGGTTCCTGTCTGACACATGATAAAAAATACGATACGTCCCAAATTCTATTATTGCGCATGCGTAACTAATCATTTTCGATATAAAGTATATATCTTTAAATACCCGTCAAATACACAATCAGCCAGCTGGTCTAGTGGCTAGCGCGCCTGTCTCTTAATCTCAGGACCGTGGGTTCGAACCCCGTTGGATTCGTTTTGAAAATTTCATTTTTTTTTTTGCGTAGCGTTTTGGTTTTTCTTCAATTCTTCATTGTAATGAATGAAATTCTAGAATTTTTCGCATAATTTATATAAAAGAACCAAAAAGGTTACTTTTCAGTCTGGAAAA
>JXSR01S018777.1:9749-23044 GCA_000969725.1 Ophiothrix spiculata
TTTAAAATCAATTTCTGTGCCAATTATAGAATTAAATGTTGCCAGTTTTGTCACCCAATTAAGCCACCCAAGCTTAATTGAAGGAAAACACAAAATTTGGTTGGAGCTTTTTCGTCGAGAGTTGTAATTTTTTTTCAAACGGCAATGTCACCATTGTATTAAGCCGATATTGAATTGCTACAATCCAACATTAGATGCTAAGATCTCTGAAGGAAGTGTTGTTTTGAAATGTTTTATTATTTATTTGTTTTTGCTGTTGAATTCAGAAGATAAACTTTACAAAAAGTGACTCATATTTGCCCTCAAATTTCAACTTTTTAACTTTGACAATACAGCAAACAAATTTAGTAGAGAAGTAAATTACTTTCTAAACTACAATACTGTAAAACAAGAAATATTTGCGGAAATTTTTTTTGCGAATTTTAGAATAGATCTTGGGTTTTTTTTGGACATTTTAATTTCACTAATTGCATCAGCATGCCATTGAAATAACTGTACATTAAATATTTAATATTAGCGGCAAATTAATTTTGCAATTTGGGGGTATTAGAATTAAATTGCTAGCAAATATTTCTTGTTTTACAGTAACAAGTAGTAACCTCAGTGATTGCAAAACTAAGAAATGTTGACTTGAATTGGCCATGTCACATTTGGGCTGTTATTAATGTAAAATTGGCTTGTGTAAGCACTAGCAAATGGATGCCAACTTTTTCAGAAAAAAGCGCCCTCACCTCACTAGCCAATGGGGCTTCTTATCTAGGATTAGTGTTACTACGTTTCGTTCATGGACATTAAAATTGAATGAAAATTCTGCTTGCCTTCATGTGTCATTTCATTCACATCTTACGGAAAAAGAATTAAAAAAAAAAAAGAAGAAAGAAATGCCAATCTACCGACCTATCTGAAAATTTTACCGCTTTATCGTGTCAAATAAGTTTTGGACATGAAAATCCAGAGCCTTGGCCCTTGCATTACAAAAATTGTGTGTCATGGTAATGATGGTGTGCAATTTACACAAATGCACTGTTTGATGCTTTCCAGACACTAGAGCAGGGGTTCTTAACTAGTCCTCACTATGCACCACAAAAATGAAAAAAAAAATGTAGGGGAAGCACCAAACTTGCCTATTTCTCAGGGTGTTTCTAATGTATTTCTTTGTTTTCAAAGAGTGTCAAATCGCCAATCAGTATTTGCCGAATTCAGCTTACATGATAGACCAAGATGGCGTCAAAATATTGTAAACAATGCAAGGTTGGCAAAAATCATGATTTAAATCGATTTAAATCGTGATTTAAATCATAAAAATCGATTTAAATTGATTTAAATCAGATTTTTTCAATTTAAATCATGATTTAAATCAGCTCGATTTAAATCGGCCAACCCTGAAACAATGCACACAAAACCTCTGATTTTTCCAATTCAAGGGTCCCACTAGTAACTGCAAAATTTTACTTTTTTAGTTAGCAGAACTGATGCTCATCATGCATGTAGCTCCTGTCAGACACCGATGTACGCAACTTGAAAAATAAAATTGAAAAATCGGGTTGACAAACTTTTGGCCAAAGGTTTGTGAGACCCACATAGACACGCATGATCTGGCAGACACAGTAGTCATTTTGGTAACTATGAATATTACTGATAACAAACAGTGTTTGCATTCTTTCCGATGTCCTGTGCTTGTCACAACTTTTGGATGCCATTTGGATATGCGGTGGCTGCATTCGGATCGTCAGCTTGTGTCCGAAATTTATCTGTACATAAAAAATGTAGTTTTAATTTAAAAAAATTTAATTGTTGTTGAGGCCTACATACCATGGTGATCTTGTGACGATTTGATAAAAAAATTATTTTGAAAAAAATATAAGATTTACAGGTGCAAAAAGTTAATCAATTTTGCCCATCACCATTCCCCAATATTGGTTAGATTTACAGAGTGATCCCATAAGTACTTTTTCAAAATAATTTTTTTATCAATCCATTTTGGCCCTTTTTAGCCCAATTTTGGCCAAATTCGCTCTGTATAAAAAGTCTACAATGTATGGTGGGGGAAATTCAAGTTCAAGATTTTGCATTTTTGACTTCAGAAATGAAATCTACACTAAATTTCAGTGTAAAAAACATATATTTCATTTTATATTTTGGCAAAATTTATTAACTCATCAACTCAAACCCTGTATTATATCAATTTAAATAAACATAAATTGTTATTCCAAATCCGCTGGGGTTCACACGTGAACCCCACTTTTCATATATTGTATCATAATTTTTTACCGATTAGAAATATAATTTTAGTGACCATCCCGGAAGTTGTGTTTTTCCACGAATTATCCATCGATTTATGCCAGAGGCGGTATAGGACATGACGCAGCCGGGGATCAGCTACTATACCATACTGCAACCAGTAATAGTTGCCACGGCCACCACCGCCTGGATCGTCTTTTAAAACAACATTCCAGAAGAGTGTTTATTGATCAGCTCTTCGCCACCATTTCAAAAGCACTGTCTCACACAGGAATATTTTTAAATATATTTTTCAAAATTCAACCTTCCATGCATAGGGTTTTTGTATACTTTCTTTATTTTAGACTACACTTAGCAAGGTCACGGCACCAGTAATGGATTCCGCTAGTCAATATTTGAATTGACTGATGAACTCGCACCACAAAATAGATGGCCTATTCACTCCTATAGATGCAAAACAGCTTCCAGATCATGCCGGATATCTTTGCTGTAAAGCGACTGGTTGCTTCAACTCCTGCATTTCTTTTGAGATTATGATTAATAATATCCAAGTATATTTAAAACCATCCAATTGGTAAAGTGCTCAACCCTAAGGGAGCGTAATACAAAGTTTTAGACCTGGTTATATCAGCTTACATGCTTGACAAATTTGTTTCGCAAGGGAGGCCTACAGGCCAACCCTCGCTCATCAGAAGCTAGTAGCAGAATGAACATTACACACAGTTATACCAATACATATTGATTAAAGATATAGTCCATAGGAAGGATTATCTCAAAGCAGTCTATAAAATATATATCACAGACATGTTAAGTGTCACATTATTAAGTGCCATTTGCTAATCCAATTAATTGAAGAAGAAAATATATATCATAAATATGTTAAGTGTCATATAACCAGGTCTAAAACTTTGAGATTATGATTATGAAAATATGGTATCCGTGTTAATTTTTAGCTACATGTAGGTCACCTTGAACATAGGACATCGCTCAAAATTTCATTTTCTCAAACTCTCTACAATTTCAAAATTGATATTAAAAATCAGATCTCAAGTAACAGAAATAGCAAATTGTAATCTAGGCCTGGGACTAAAACCCGGGTACCTGCCCATCATGAGATTACCCGGGTTCAAAATCTGCCGACCGATTACCTGAAACTGGAAAATAAAATCATAGAATTTTGAACAAAACATTTTGGCCCGTATTCCAGAAAGGTATTTAGCTAAATCAAGGTTTTATTTCTCGTCAACAGCACGACTCATTGAACTGTTCTGCTTGAAAGCTGCAATGATGAGTATCATTCCTGGACAGTTGATGCTCAGTTAAACAATGGTTTAGCTAAACATCTTTCTGGAATACAGGGCCCATATTCATGAAACACCGCTAACTCTAGTTGGCTGCTAACCTATTGTATTCCTGTCAAAATTTGACAGGTAGACAAAGAGTTAGCAGCCAACTAGAGTTAGCGGTGTTTCATGAATATGGGCCCAGGCCTTTATGTTCAACAATATATGATAAATTCACCTTCTGATCAAAGTAAACATGATAAATCATGACCACAATCGGCGAAAAATAATTTTTTATGTGTGTAATTGAGACATCATATGGTTGTAGTAGACCCGTCAAACCCGTTCTAACATTGTAAATGCTCAATTATCAATACGGTCGGGTACCCGACCGAAAAATAAGTCGGGTACCCGGGTAGCAACCCTGGACAAAATCAAGTACAAAATTAGTACAACATTCCTAAGGTGCACATTTGGAACACAATTATAGTACAGTTTTAGTACAAATATAGTACAAATTTGTGTACTATAAATGTACTCAACTTGTACATAAATAATGTTCCAAATATGCACCTTAGGAATGTTGTACTATTTTTGTACTCGATTTTGTCCAGGGAAATTACCCGAAAAGTAATTTGGTTGCTTCAACTCTTCATTTGCGTTGAAGAGATGAAGCGACTGGTTGTTTCAACTCTTCAACGCAAATGTATGGCGCAAACGAATAAAAATTTGATCTCACGTTGTGAAAAAATTATCGCCAATGCGATCAAAACGGTCGCAATGTACAGCATTGGCGGCACCACGGGGGGCCGTGGTGGTGGGGGGGGGGCATTTGTCCCCCCCCCACAGAAACATTTTTGCCCCCCCCCCCCCGAAAAAAAAATTCAGAAGCTTTTAGGCGCAAATTTCTCTCAATTACCCCTTTTTATTGATCATTTTGACATAAAATGTAAAAATTTTGCGCGCTTTGCTCGCATTTAATTATTAATATCGTTATTTTAGCCAAAATAAAAAAAGCCGAAAAAATTTGCGATCAAAACAGTCGCTATGTACAGTACAGCATTGGAGGAGTTATTTTGCACCAACAACTAATAGGGCAAATGAAGTAATGGCACAGAGTCTACATTGTATGAGAGATGAAAGCGTGTGTCTTAAAAGTGCACCAACCCCAGTGATGTGATTTGCTAAGCTGATTATTGTAGCAAATCTAAGCTCTAAATGTAAATGATGTACCATCTGGGACCATAACTAGGGTTATCCCTATAGTTATCTCCACGTTAATCCAAAGTTGTTTACCTTTGAAGGTGTATATCTCTTTTACAGTCGTTGCGTTGTCACTAAACTACTGAAGCGTTTGATTAGTAAGGGTTGAATGGCGAGTTTACAAATTCGAGTAATAGATCAGTTATTTCTGTACATGACCTCTGCGTGACCTATTCATGGTACACATTTTGTCCATTAGTTCAAATAGGAGTTTGACAGGCCTGGTGGGAACGCTGTGCGATGCATTCCGATTTTGTTAAAATGGGACACTCAGTGGGAGCAAGCTATAATCAAACTGCAGAACTGAATATATTGATCAACTTTTATTAAACCATGGATTTGATAACCTTGAGAAATTTCAAGTAATTGTCATGTATTGATTTTCAATCTGTTTTAACTTTTGTTGTATCTTTATTTTGATTGATAGATGTAATAATATTGTTTTGGAAATGGTGCTTATAATTTGGAGCTCTCAAGATTTCCATGTGGCACAGTTTGTTAAAATTAACTTCAGATCAATGTTTGATTGATACATCTGAAAACAAAAATATGGTAGCGGAAGTGTTTCAGCTTGTGTGTAATTGTTCTGGACCCCACCAGGGGCCCTTGAGCGGGCCCTGAACAGTGGACCCCTGGCTGTTATGGGTGAGAGCTATGCTCATTTCACTTTCCAAAAGGGTTTTTTCCTCAAAGTTCCAATAACACCCCTGACAGGTAGACTGCATCCGGGGGGGGGGGGGGGGTTCTTTAGAAAATTTTGTACGGGTATGTTTTATGAAAATTGGGTGCTTTCATCTGAGTTGAAAACCACCCCATTGATATACTAAAATCCTGGAAATATCACCCAAAAGGCAGGCACATACGTATTCAAGATGAATTTGGCCTACAATTTACAAAAAGTCTTTAAAAAGGTGACAAAATAATCATACCAGTCTCAGAACACTGAAAATGACTAAAAAATGTCTAATACACAAAGTTACATCTCATAGTTCTGGCTGAGACAAACCTTTTTTTTCTTGGCCTGAGTAGGCCCTACCCCACCTGGCCTAATAGTTGTTGATTAAATACATCCTGGAAATATGATAAAAGATATCCATTTGCATTAACTGTCATCTGTTGTCTCATGATTAATGAAATACGGTACATGGTAAAATGAAAGTTACTTGAACGTAGGCCTATCATGTAGGATGTTGACATCACCTGTTAGACCAACTAAAATAACTAGGAAGTGATACTGTGATGTCAGGCATTCCTAGAAGGGCTTGTTGATAGAGACCTATGCTATTTAATTTCAGAGTCACATTGCCAGTGAGGGGGGGGGGGGTTACTTACATTGACAAGATATACGTATATGTGCCTGTCTTTCGGGGTGATTTTTCCAGGATTTTGGTATATCAATGGGGTGTTTTTCATTTCAGATGAAAGCACCCAATTTTCATAAATTGGAAAATTTGCAAAAAAAAGCACCCAATTTGAGTAAAATTGGATGCTTTTCCATTAAAATTGGTATACTGATGGGTGGGGTTTTGAGCCAAAAATAGGTATCGAGATGGTCAGTTTTTCTGAGTCGGGCAGGCACATACCCGTACAAAATATTTTGAAGACCCCCCCCCCGGGACTAGGTATAACAGTATGTCAATTACCAAACCAGTGTATTGTTACATGTATTTGTACGTTTCGTGATGTGTGACTGAGCCCTTCCTTGGGCAGTTGGTGGGGTACAAGTTCTACAACCCAGGGGGTGCAACGTGGATGTATACATGTAGGCAACCTCCAATCTGCTGTATGTTGCCGTGGCCTACATATACAAAATGTAGATCACACCAGAATGTCAATTTCTCCGGCATATGAACACAAGCTTTGGATAGGGGAATATTTGTGACCCCTTTTTCTGTGACCTTTAGACAACACTAGTACAAGCGGTCGAGGACCACAAATTTTTTTTATTTATTTATTTTTTTTTATTTATTTATTTAGGCCTATTTAATTATTTAATTACCGGTATTTATTTATTTATTTGTTTACTTGTTTATTTATTACTTATCTTGTTTAATTATTTACTTATCTTGTTTGATTATTTACTTATCTTGTTTATTTATTTACTTATCTTGTTTATTTATTGTCATTTATTTTTTATATTAAATATACTTATTTATTTATTTATTTATTTATTTATTTATTGGCATATACTTATTTTTCTTATTGATTTGTTCACTATAGGCCTTTTTTCAATTATTAAAGGGGCATTGGACAAGTTCAGCATCATCCCCAATCTTTTCCCCAAGCATTTTGAGATTTTTGCATCATTTGAAGTATTAGCAATCATAGAGGCAGCATGCAAAGTTTCATTGTCAAATTCAAACCTATCAAAATATTTAGATCTACTTTTATTTTTAATTATCGTTGTCGACAACGATAAATACTGCCCTCTTTTAGTTGAATTTTTAGAATTGATCGTTTCAGGAGATCTGATGCAAACTTTTGATTTATCTGCAATCTATGATGTGAAAGGAATGTTTTACAAACAAATTTTGGTATCTTACTTGATGTATAGCATCAATAAATACGTTTACAGAATAGCCTCATACCCAAGATCAACAAAGGAACAAAAATTCAAATGTTTGACTTTTGATCAAAATTTTCCCACTTTCTGGTAATTGACCTGTCATTTTTTAACATGTGAAGTGCAAATCATCCTCAAATGAAATTTAAAGTGTTGTCCAATGCCCTTTAATTTATTTATTTGTGAAATTATAAGCCTACATGTATATGTCATTATCTTTTAATGTTAAATTGATGTTTGGGTGGTATGGTAGAGGCCAATAAAACTCAATTAATTGTTTGAGTTCACTCTTAAATTGGAATGTTGTTAATCAGCCAGTTAGATCAACAGATTTAGAATGCATGACTTCACACTAAATATTCCCTTCACTGGCAAGGTACAAATTCACATGAAGAGAAGCCAAATGATAGATATGTTGTATTTCATTGCAGCAGATATTGTACCATATTTTAAAAAAATCTTTGATTGCAGATTGTTGTTTAGTACATGTAATTGTCAAAGCTCTAGATTTAAAAAAAAAGCAATCCCCGTGTCTTCTATATCTTCAAAGAACCAAAGTGACAGTTTAAAATTTGTTTTCCTTTTTACTCGAAATGTATTTGATTTTCAAATGTTATCATCCCAGTTGTCACTACATTGTTATGTGAAGTTATTGTTGTAACCACATAAACATATTTTCAATGTCATTTCCAAAATGGAATATATATATATATTATGCTACAGTGGTAAAATTTACATTGGGTAAAAATGTGGTTCATATTTTGTACTTAAATCTTAAAAAGTTTAAGAAAGGTGGAAGTTATCAGTATACCGGCACGGAAATCAGATATTTTAATTTATCTCTTATTTTTCAATAGGCCTATATTTGTTACTGGAAGTGTCGAGAGCGGCGGCTTCAAAGTGTACAAAGACCGTGACCTAAGTTTCGCATCGGAAAACCCAAAATTTAAATCATGATTGAAACGAGATATTACAGCGAGGTCAATTTTTCTCTGATTTCTGCGATCTAAGTTTAATGGGCAAACATCTTTAACATTATTTTCATCACGATGGCACTTTTTTTATCTGACGATGACACACTTATCAACTGTGATGTTTAGGGTTTTTAAATAAACAATACGCCGGGACAGTTGTGACGTCATAATTTATGCACATCACCCAACACGTGCGTTTTGGACCCAAACAAATGATCATGTCCACTAATCATACGTATTAACAAAATAGGCACACGTAAACATACAATTCAGACTGATTTTTCTCGGTTGGAAGAGGAAAATAACGGCAGGGGTCCCGTCCTGGCTTGTAAGCACAACCTTCAGCATAATAGGGCGGCATGTTTTCCTTAATTTTTGTTTTAGACGAAAGTTATGGTATAAAATCGGAGTCGTACTTTTTTCGCCATAGACTTAACGTGTGGCAAAAATGGCCACACCGTTTGTTTGGGTCCAAAACGCACGTGTTGGGTGATGTGCATAAATTATGACGTCACAACTGTCCCGGCGTATAGACATGATAATACAGACTTAAAAAAATGAAACAGAAAGAGTGAAATCATTGATTTAATTGCTGTAATTCTAATTATAAATTTCGGTAGACTGTGCAGTCTGAAATTGTTTCAAGACTTTCGAACGCGGGCCCAATGCGTGCAAGGCAAGATTGCTAACCACTACACCATGGCGCCCCTTTTAAATAAATCCATAAAATTGCTGCTGCATGCATGACGTGCCTGAAAGTCTCGTTTCACAGACTGGTTAGAAAGAAATTAGACCCGTGGGTATTTCCCTTACATTGTTATCACAGTAATCAGTCATCTCATGCTCAAAACTGTTTTTAGATGACAATATTATACATTTGTATTTGTAACTAGTATTCAACTGTACCAATTTATTAACAAGATACATAAGTCAATCTGGCAATGAAAACATAGATATAGTATTCATACCCTTTAGGTGAACTTACACAGGCCAATTAATCCAATAAATAAATAATTTCCACATTCATGAATTTTATCAAAGCACAGCCAGATGTCATATTTCAATGCCAACCTGATGGATCAATACATAATGAGTGCAGATCGTTTATGAAAGACATAAATTGGTGATCAATATTTAATTCAAATTCTCTTTTTAATGATGGCTGAGAAAGACCAACAAGGTGTTCTCCTCCACTTGTGTTTAAAGATAAAATGCTTGAACAAAAATGATTAAAAAGGGACCCTATTTTCAACCAGCAAATGTCAAAAAAGGATGTCAAAAAAAAAGGATGCTCTCTTTTATGAAATAACGAGAATCTACAACAGGGGTTCTCAACTAGTTCTCACAATGCCCTGCATAAATGAGAAAATTGTAAGCTAAAGCACCACATGAATCCGTTTTCAGTGCTTTTCTTATGTATTTCTTTGTTTGTGAGAGAACAAAAGCGTCAATCTGTAACAGTCAAAGCACCAAATTTGGTGTGTGCGCTGCTAGTTGAGAAAACATGATCTAGAACAGTGGTGGGCAACCTACAGGCCGCATGCTGCCCGTGTACACTTTTTGTGCGGCCCGCCAAGGCCCCAAAGGAAAAAATAACTTGTACTTTTTGAAATTGGTAGGTCCAAAATCATTGTGCGAATATGTGTGGAATAGGCTTATCATCTCAAAAGTCTGGTAATATTCATATTCAAATTTTGATTTTTTTTTCCCCAAAATTATGATAAATAAATATTGATTTATTTATCTTACCATCCACAATATTTGATGTTCATCAAAATTAGTTGATACTTTGTATCGTTGAAAAGGTCAGATGTAGTGGAGTTCACCAACAGTAGAGGGAAAGTTTGGCTGGCTAATGTTTTGACGAATAACTATCCCAGTAGTTGCAAATAATTGCCAAAGACTACTTACTAACTAGACCGATGTATATGAATTTAGATATGAGTGCTAAGGAAATTCGTTTCCCATATTGAGCAAAGAGAAAAATTTCCCAGGTCAACCGCAAAGATATCATGAATAATGTTTATGCTAGTAATTGGATTTAGAGGTGCCTATAGGTTGGGAGAGTCTTTTTGATAACTCCCAGGATAACTTGAAATGTGTGCCTCCTTGAGATCAATATAGGGGCATTCCATAACCTTTGCCAAGAATCTCTACATACAGTGAGGTTATTTTTTTCTCCTCGTGCTGTCGTGGTTGCTTGGATTTCCCTTAGGTGCTTCTTTCCCTCCTTGACTTGTAGAAGGCTTACTTTTTTCAAATAAGGAGGTGACCCTCCATCTTGGCAACAAGTAGTCGGCATAACACTTGTTCATACTTGTTAAGTTCAGCTGTTAATGCCTTGATATGTGTAGACTGATCTAGAAGAACTCATGTAAATCTTTGCCAAAATTCTTTTATTCTGGCTAAATTTTTGTTTTTGGATAGTAGAATATTTTTGCAATAACTATGCGTTAAATACGCATTCAAATCATCAATCTAATAGGATCGTTACTAACTTTAGTGCATGAATTTTGTTCAGAGCACTACATATTATTCCATGTATATGCACATAACATATGCAAGTATGGCAAGTTTCATTATAAAGAAAAGGTATAACTATCTGGATGTATTTATAATGTTTTGTTGAACATTTTTAAAGTACAGTAATCATAAAATTGAAATAGATACCTTTTCAGAGTCATTCTTTTTGCAGCACGTATATATCAGATCCCTTCATTCAGCATGAGTGTGAATCCCGCCTAGTCACATGACCACCCGCTAGGGCGGTCATATGTGACAGCAGATCATCGTAGATGGCCGGCAGTTCGTATCCTCCATCCCTGTTGAGTGTTGGTTGCTGGCTGTGGATTTCAACAGATTATCTTATCTTCCTCTTCCAGAAGTGGTCTTCCCGTGCAACAATAGTGACGTTATCCATGTTTATATTATGGTTCAAGTTTTTGCAATGTTCACCAATGGCAGTGAGTGGACCTTTTTGTTTAGAATGTTCTTTGATCCGGATGCCAACAGATCTACTTGTTTCGCCCAAACAAGTGTCTGAACATTGGGAGCAATTGAACTTGTATACAACACCACATTTATTTGCTTTTGGTGTTTTGTCCTTGGGATGAACCAACCTAGATCTTATAGTATTGAAAGGTTTGTGATAAGTGTTGACCCCGTCGTCACGGGAAATATGTGTGAGTTTCTCCGAAGTTCCTTTGACGTATGGAATTGGCACACTTATTTTGTCGGAATGATCAGACACTCAACAGGGATGGAGGATACGAACTGCCAGCCATCTACGATCATCATGATGATCTGCTGTCACATGACCGCCCTAGCGGTTGGTCATGTGAATAGGAGGGATTCACACTCACGCTGAATGAAGGGATCGTGATGATCCCGCAAGCTACGTGCTGCAAAAAGAATGACTCTGAAAAGGTATCTATTTCAATTTTATGATCATGTATACACGCTGCTACAGTAATCATGTTTTATTTCTTTTAAAATATTTTTTTACAAAATTCTAATCATCATCATGTATGAATATTATTAGATTATTACAAAGCGTACAATCATGAAATACAAAATAAAGCACATTGTGCTGAAGTCGTAGTTGCCCAACTCATTCTACTTCACCTTGCGTGCTTGGACAACTCCAACTTCAGCACACAGTGCATTTCTGATACTGTACAATTTCAATCACTTAAAGAAATACGCAGTTATTGATCAAAAATTATTAATCATTGACCTTGTATCCTATGATTATGTTGCAGATATGAAGAAACAAAAGAAGAATTAGATGAATTTCAAATTAGTAGTCATGAATTAGAACAAGAATTAGAAACACAATTAGAACAAGCAGAAAAGAAAGTATCAGAATTAACAGCAGCTAGTCAAAGGCTACAGGCAGAATGTGAAAATTTAAAGGTAAGACAGTGTCAGAATTAACAGCGCTCAGCTAGTCAAAGGCTACAGTCAGAAAATTTAAAGGTAAGAATGCGATCTTGGAACAGCAGCAAATGCATGATTTTTATTAAGCATATTTGAACTGTTCTGCACCCTACAACACCTTATTTTGTCAAAGCAACACCTGACTTTGACTTGAGTGGGCGCCGAAGCGCTGTCAAAATGGCGCCACTTATTTTGAAAATTTCATGCCCCTTCTATGACATATTCGGAAAATTCTTGACTTTGTTGGATTTTGTTGGGACTGAGGCTAGTTAGGGTTAAAATCAATACACCAGACATCCGACTCATGCAACTTGATCATGTCACAATTGGTTTGTGCATTTAATTTCATGAAATTTTAAAGTCGCCATTTTGAAAAATTTATGCATGCTATAAGACTCAAACATGTTTGAATCATCATTTCCCTTCTTAATTAGCAAAAAATCCGAAAAAAACCCTTTTATGGCAACATTTTGGTTGCCATTTTTGCCATAATGCAATTTTGCCTGATTTTCCAATCCGAAACTACTTTGGTCTGAGATGATTTTATGTGAGCAAGGAAGACAAAACACAAACAAATATACGATAGGAACATTTTATTTTGCCAATAATGCGAGTGAACAAGAGGGTGCAATGCAGAATGTCTTGGAGCGGAGCATTATACATTAAACTTACAGCTAATCACTCTTGAATACAGAAACTGATAATATATCTTTAACTGGCAAGCGCTGCATATAATATAATCAGGTATTAAGTCGGATAAACTTGACCAGCAGGTCCTGGAGAGCTTGTATTTGTAATGGACATTAGCCATTTGATAAACCACGGATCTTTTAACTAGTGCACATCTCCTGAAAACACATATCCTTATGAACCATTTTGGGCCAAACGATTTTAACAAGCACTACTCAGCTTCAAATTTTAGCAATTCATATTTTGGCAGCTTTAAAATAACTTAAGCAATCACTCATTTTAAAACATCAAAATTTTTCAGCTTTTAGTGGGCACATCCTGGGCGATCAAATGCGCGAAGAG
>JXSR01S018779.1:9973-28855 GCA_000969725.1 Ophiothrix spiculata
TTAAATTTCTTTCAATTAGCTCTTCAAAATGAAATTTAGGCCTATATGTGACCCGTCATATTGAAAGGTACCTTAAGGTCGGCATAGTAAATTACGAGATACGGGTCATTGAAGTTGAGCATAGTCAAAAATCACATCCAACTTACAAGGTCGAATTTCTAATTTCATCAGAAAAGTGACCTTTGAATTGTATTCTATTATATTAACCAAGTTCCAACATCCAAAACATAAGACAAATGTAATGAAAACTGAGATAAAAATCCTTTCTCCATTCAAGTTTTACCAGAAACGATTCATCGATTTTCTCAGAACTATAGTTTTCTGAATCAGCCCGATGCCTTTTCAATTTTGGATGTAACTTCGCAATCGAACATCCAATAACCAAAAGCAAGGTGTCATTTTAAAGCCTGAAATATAATCTTTCAGATGAGACCAAAAAATAAATTTTCATTTTGGGACCCTTTTAAGACTGGAACTCATTACCAAACAGTCTTGTAGACATAGCAGACCTTGACACATTTCAAGCAACAGTCTTTTACAGCTGCCCCGTTGAAAGCCCATCAAACAACTAAACAAGAATAACTTCATCCAAGTGCATGCGCAACCACATCCTGACCGCTTGGTCCCAATAGGGACATTTGCCAGTATCAACCAAGAAGAAGAAGAGCTTTGTCCACATTCGGCGGGGAAATTTTTACGCATTGCGTAAACCTGAGTCCTACTTGTTATCTGATATTATTGATGCAATTCAAGAAATGAAAAACACTGTTAAAGGTACATGGTCCGATTTTTAAAATTTTAGTTTTTGCTGTCATATGAAAGATCACCACTTAAGATGTTTCAATTTCAAATTTGAGTCAAATCGGAACAACCGTTTTGATTTTATGAGCAATTTTGTATTTTTCATTAGCCTATTCTTTACTGTGTAAATTATATTATGGTTACCATAATATTAATAATTTAAACACATTTTCTCTTTTATCTCCGAAACGCAACATGTTTGAGCTGTAAAATTTCACATGGGTAATGAGAAAAATATGAGGAATATTTTGATACCAAAATCTCAGATAGTTTGAAAAAATGTTGACCCAATCGGACAGGGCTCCTTTAAGAACAATGCAATGTTTTTTTTTCAGATAGATCACTAAAAATAAATGCTAATTATCTGATATTAATGAAAATGCAAAATTTTCAAGAAATGAAAATACTGTTATGAACCAGACAATGCTTTTTTTTGTCAGATCACTAAAAATCTGGGAAGTATTTTAGTATTTGTAGTCCCAGCTAAAATAAATGGCTGCATGCCATTTATGCTTATTTTGGTGTCTTCTTGGAGCAAAATCACAAAAATACAGAAAAAAAAGCATAGAAAACTATATGCTAGTACTAAAGAAATGTAAGCATGTTTACTTATTTTTAACAAAACACATGATTTTCAGATAAGTCACATATAAAAAAATTGAATTTTGAAAATGTTTGTGTAAAGTGTTTAAAACTCACTGGAGGACTTTTACTTGCTTTAGAAAATGAGAAATTGTGTTACACTTTCGAAGAAACATTCTTCTGAATAAAAAGTCTTAATCAAATCACTTGAGACAGAGTGAAGTGAATTAATGAAGGACACCTTATTGGCTTCCAGTACACTTATATGTTGGCGTACATCTTAATGGCAAAGAAAAACAACGGTTGCTATAGTAATTATGGTTGCCATAGCAACTGATATGAAGTTACATTGTGATAGCTGGGATAGTTGACAAGGATGTTATTACAGAACATGGCAGATAAAAGTTGTGGTTTGTCTTCTGATTTAATTGCAGTTCAGTAATTTATAAATACCTTGTTTTGAATTTTTCTGATTTGATTGTCTGTGTACTTATCATATCATACAACAGATGCCTTATGGTTTATTCAGAATCTGTTGATATCCATTGCTTTTTGTATGATGGTCGCTCAACGAATATGTGGTGTGCGTTTGCCCAAAAGTTAGACATTTGAGTAATCCTGTACTATACATAGAAACACAAAATTACTTGTTTCATTAAAAATGACTCCCAAGTCAGGAGTGTAATGCATAATTTTTCTTGTAGTGTTTGAAACCATAGCATCCCATAGCATCCAAACATACGGATGCACAACTGTAGCCATACTACCAAAAACTTGTGTTCAGTCTGATATATTTTTGACCAGTCCTATAATTTCAAAAGGTTATTTTCCACTCTCTAAAATGATAAAAATAATAGGTCCCTCTGCCCAAAAGAGGTTTAAAATCTAAACTATATTTAAAGTTAGATCTGGTTTAAGTTTTGGTTTAAGTGAAAATTCCAAGTTTTCCTTTCACCAGTAAAATTCTATTTCTATTTTTTGTACTACTAAATCTTTGTATTTAAATCTTAAAAATCGGGTAACTATTATTCGAGCAAATGCCAGTTATGTCATTTTATGAAATTTCACTTAATCAAGACCTTTCTAATTTTAGACCTGACCTAAGACCTATTTTGTGTATAGCTACATGTAAACACAAACCAACCTTATGCACTTGTCAAAAAACACCCTATCCTGACTTGTACTACCTGATAGCCGGGTAGGTGACCATATTTTTTGCTTGGTGTACTGGGCTCATGCTGGAACATGTTCATAGACTCACCAGGTATACACTGTATGCAGCGCCCCAAGAAGGGGCATTCGCATAGGGGAGCAACGGCTTTACGTGACTTCTGAACCATGGAGCAATTAGAGTAAAGTTTCTTGCCCAATGAAACAAGGGGACATAGTCCGACCGGCAGTGTTGTCACTAGGGCTCAAACCCACAACCTCTTTATTACGAGTCCCGTTCTCTAACCGCTCTGCCACGCTCCCCTCGCGTTTATGCATGTCAAAAAATGGGATTTGGGATCGGGAGTTTGACTGAGATTAGGCTATATGATTGTAACTACGTTTAAGTAATAGAACGGTCAGGACTAGGCCAGGATTTTTGCATTCAAATATTGCCCCATATGGCCAGGGCATGTTCAGGGAGTTCACAATTTAAAAAATACATGTCAAGTGCAAGTCCCAGCCATCCCCGGGTACCCAGGGCCAGGGCATTTTTTGACATGTGCATTATGGCATTAATACGAAAGATAATAAATGAAACATACCATTTACTTCTCTACCCTATGGCTATCTCCATATTTTGGCACCACTCTTGTGATTATGTTTACTCCAATTTAGTAGATTACAGATAGCCATTTAAAAGATCTTTTGTTTAAAATTGCACTTTACAAATTATGATAATTATGTTTGAAGCTTTTCTAATTATTATCATCTAACTGAAATTTGTTTGTATTTTTCTTCACAGATTAGTGGAACGTTTTCTAATGGATGGATAGTATCCTTTTAATTTAACTGCAATTTGTACACTCCGCGTACTGTCCTTGTGCCACCTCGCCAATCAGAACGCAAGAATGTA
Source organism: Ophiothrix spiculata (assembly GCA_000969725.1). Lineage (NCBI taxonomy): Eukaryota > Metazoa > Echinodermata > Ophiuroidea > Amphilepidida > Ophiotrichidae > Ophiothrix > Ophiothrix spiculata. The sequence goes on from JXSR01S018779.1 coordinate 13,422, forward strand.
ATGTATGTGGAGTGGATTGAAAATTCAAAATGCACAGTTTCTGTAGCATGCGTATGAATGTTTCATTGCTTTTGTCGGGTAATGATTTATGGTTTTTTGACTTTGATGGTCATATTTAAGGCCTAATAATTTCTTTTACAAATGATACAATATTATTTTTCTGTCAAGTGTCATGCATGATTTAGATTAATTTTTATTCCATTATGCTTGTAAAATATGATTGTTGTCCAATGTACTCTGCTCCTATGGGCCCTGTGAATTGGACACACCAAAATTGACTGTGTATCTGCATTAATATCGCATTTCACTCGCGACATGAAATGTGCATTTATTAATTTATAATCAGGGTTCTTACAGTCTCCAGAAAATGCTACATGCAGAAATAAGTTTCTTGAAGGGAACCTCTATATTGAAAATGGTGAAAAATGTACTCAGCTATATTGATGTGCACATGCTTAAACAAAAAACAAGGAAAAAGGGGTCATTTTAAAGGGGTCTAAAATACTGATTTTCAACAAAGTAAGCATTTTTCAAGACGTGGGGAAAAAAAATTTAAAGTCAAAAAATTTAAACAGTCAAATTCAAGATGTTAAAGAGAAACAACATAACTTAAGCTTGTTATAGTCTACTGAAAAATGTTGGAACGGGAGAAATTATCCATGGTTCAAGTTTTGACAAACTATAATGAATCATCAACTACGCAAAACGAGTAGAAGGCCTGTCCAGACTGAGGTAATTTTCCTTTTAATTTTAAAATTTAAGTGTAGATCTTCTGCATGCACATTCAACTGAGGAGTAGTGTTGCTTTTAAAATATATCTTGAAAGCGAACATGGAAATCGGAACACAGCCACGGCATATCCAAAAGTTGTAACAAGCCAGGACATCAGAAAGTATGCTATGCAATTTTCAGCAATTCACAGCTCTTAAAAGGAGCTTGGTCCGATTCAAAATCAAGTTCTCAATGTCATATAAAAGATGGCCATGAAAAAGATCTAAGTTTCAAATTTCAGCTGAATCGGTCAAACCGCTCTGATTTTATGAGCAATTTTGTATTTCAGAGCCGTCTGATTAATTAATTACGGTTACCATGGTGTAATTAAACACATTTTTATATGTATCTCCAAAATGGATCCTAACTCAGCTGTGAAATTTCACATGGGCTATGAGAAAACTATGAGCAATATTTTGGTAATAAAATCTCAAAAAGTTAGAAAAAAATTTGAAGCATCGGACCATGCTCTTTTAATTTATATGTGCGATCAGAGCGTGGTGTGTCTGCGTTTGTTGCTCACACAGGTGTGTAATGGTGTGCTCAGAGTCAAGCGATTTCATCACTGCAACATCTTTCGACGTCTACCGATACGCAGTCTTCAAAAGTTGTAACACAATATGCGTAGCGCGTGTAAAGACTGCGTATCGACAGACTTTGAACGATGAAATTGTTGTGAAATCGTTGGACTCTAAATGCACCATCACGCAGGGTGCAGAATTTCATGCCCAAAATTTGAAATGATAACAGTTGATAGACCATGTGCAATGTAAAGGAAGTGTTCTTGAAGGACCATTCTTTTCAGAGTTGCAGAGATCAGTTCGTCATTTGAGTGCAAGAAAGTCGCACCTACAATGGCTGCCTTATGTTATTTTTAATTTACATCTTATTACTAAAATTCACATAATCTCTTAAATTTTCTCTTCCATATGGCAGTGACTCTTGAAATGGTTTTTCAGGTGACACTGTCAGCTGAAGAACCATTTCAAGAGCCACTGACCCAAGACTGAACATTTTAGATTGTACAATTAAATTTATTTTCAAATGGCAGCTATTGCAGATACAACTTTCTTGAACTCACTTGACATGTTGAACATTTTGTGTCTATTCCTTAACCCATATTTGCAGTCAACCACAACAACTGTCAACGTATGCTCTCACATTATTTAGGTATAACACAAAGGTCAATGGACAAGCAGTAGCAGTAGGTAAGTCATCCCAAGCAAACAACTTTATTTATGAACTTGTAAGTATTTTAAAATGTGTAAATAAACCAAAAACATTTGAAAGCAAAACATTTTCAAGAAAAAGTATACTTTAGGTATCATCAAAAACTTGACCCAACCCTAACTCACTAACCATGACTCGACCCTAGCCTGAAACATCCCTTAACCCTAATCCTAACCTTAACCCTAACCCTAAAATTTTGGATGGGACCTAAAGTATTCTTGGTCCCGTTTTCCTATTTTTATATTGTTTAGTTTCTTTTACCATCGCCTCAGTTTGGATAAATATTAGACTGTTGTTCTTAATTTTCTCAGTTTTGTCAAAATGTTAGATAGGCAATAATTTTATTAGCATGATGAGTTGGTGTTACCAATGACATTGGATTTGTGTCAAGATCTGCAACCAGACATTAGCTTTAGGCCCAACCATATAGAATAGCATACTGGTGTAAACCATACACTGACCGTGTGACTGGTCATGTGCTTAGTCATGATGCTAAGATGGACATTGTTTTTTTGTGCTAGTGAAAGTTAGGGCTCACATACGTTACAAACGCCGATAAATGGGATATTTTTCCTTCAGATATTAGGCACCCCACGTTCATTTTGGCTTCTTTTGTTCCCACGCAATCAGAATGCGTAACGAAAGAAGAAAGTAAACAAGCTCCAGCACTGTTATGATGTCAAATATCGATCAGCTCAAGCCCCGCCTCCTAGTGGCTGCCTATGCTTTAACACATGTTCTAATTGGTTAGGAATGGCCTTATATTAGGTAAATGGCCAATCATAGAGCTTGTAAACTTATATGTATCGAATGATTACTTCGAGCCTGAAGGCGGAAAAAAACAGCGGCGTTCGTAGGAGCTTGCGTTCGGAAGTTACAACAAATTGAAACTTTTGGTAAGTGTTTTATCTTATTTTTACGAGGTTTTATACCAAAATGGATTGATTCCGCCTTAGTACATATATTGAAGATTAGTTTAAAGTCAAATTTCTTAAATTCCATTGAATAGTTTCTCTAATCTGATAGCATTTATAAATTCAAGCCAGTACCGGCGCCAGCTAGTAGTAGTAGTCCTGTACATGTTAAGCTTAACACGTGTGGTGATTCTGCGATCAATATACTTGAACCGATGTTTGCATACATACAATGCTGTTTATGACAATCATGTGGCTTAATATCATGTTATTGCTAATTGTGTGCAGGCATGACTCATGCCATGTCGATGAGCTGAGAATTTTAGATAATTATGAGCTGATTTCAGATATATTTTACCTAAGTTTTTAAGTGGCTTATTATGAAAGCCTTATTTACCAAAAATCAAATAATAAATTCAGATATTTTCATGAAAAATCATTCTCATGTCTTTGTGTGATTCACTGGCTGTATTAATTATGGTTATGCTTAGTTTTAAATTTTGCTGACTATAAAAAAAAAAGCCTTATAGTATAGTTTTATCATGTCATGTATGATGATCATCATGAAAGTAATGGTGTAATTTAGGACCCTGGACACAAGTCGCCTTAAATTCAATAAGCTAAATGAGCCAAAGAAGCTGTAATTGTTAAAATGTTATCTAGACAACAAGGTTATTATTTATTTCAGGAGGAGGGCAGGGCTTCGAATAATGAGGCATTGAGGGAAATTATGGGGTAAAAGCAAACAACAAGCTTAAATTAAACAAATTGTAAAAAGTACTATTGTTGCTGGATTTATTTGTGAACGCGTACTCTAGTGCGTAGACGCGAACCCAACAACCTTGAAAATGTACGTTCGCGTCAGAAACCACTGTGTATTTGGTACAGGCATGCGTTCACGAATTAAATCCAACAACAATAAAATTGCCAATTTTGACAATGTTTTGTTTCCAAACACTGCACCGCGACGCTGAAAATGGTTGCACATTTTCAGAGAACTCACCTTTATCGATGAAGCTCAATTTCCATTGATAAAAAATATTGATTAAATGTCAGAGAGATTGCCCAGTTTTCATAAAAGAGTGAGACTTTGAAGCAAAAATAAAGCCGTGATCTGCTATTTTAGATGATTGCTCACTGAAATGCTCGCTGGTTAATTATTCATTGCGCCCTGATCTTAATGCGATCTCTGGTTGGTTGAATGTTGCGTTAAAATACACGGTTTTTAAATACACAAGAATGAAGACAATCGCAAAAGTCAGAATTTTGGACCTAAAATGAAGGTCTAAAAATCGCTTATGGTAAATTTACCTTGATGAATAAACTCCAAATATAGGATTAATTGACAATGATTTAATATTGTTTTATTTTTTAATTTAAAACAATATTATTATTGTTGTTTCAAATAATTCTCGGACATGACAATTTAGAGCCTTGCGTAACACAATTGCGTGTGCATTTTACGCGAGTACACGACACTTTTCAGGCACGCGCGATGCCGCGACACTGGATTTCTGATTGGAAACGGTGTTGCGTACTTAACTTCCCGGTGTCCCGTTGTTGTCACAACTTGTGGATACGCAGTGGCTGCGTTCAGAAATCAAGTTCATGTCCGAAATTTATTTGAAACAATAATAGAGGCTGTTTTGTTCATTAAAGGAGCATGGTCTTATTGCCTAAACTTTTTTTCAAACTTTTTTTGATTTTGGTACCAAAATGTTGCTCATATTTTCATTATAATCCATGTGAAATTTCACAGCTGAATTATGTTCCATTTTGGAGATACATATGAAAATGTGTCTAATTATGGTATTCAACCATAATGAATTTTACACAGTATAGGCAGCTGCGAAATACAAAATTGCCCTTAAAATCAAAACAGTTTGACCGATTCAGATGAAATTTAAAATTTAGATCTCATGAGTGGTCTTCTTTCATATGACACTGAAAATTAAATTTTGAAAATCGGACCAGGCTCCTTTAATTATGTACAAGGTCCAGCTCCTTTAATTATGTACAAGGTCCAAACTACACCATCATATTGCCATCATGAACACATGTGATAAAATGATGATATTTAAAATGGTAATTTTGCCATTTTGATCATGTTGTTGATTTTCAGTGAATTTTGAGATGATCATGGTCATGTTTAATTATCGTCATGAGCATGACATGCATCCTATGCAGTGAAAATTCCTAAATATGGGCCTATTTATTTCATTTTACTGGTAACCTTGTATAGTGTTTTCATTTATTAAATTTCCCTGCGTACTGCATTGTTTAACTCGAGCGTAACGTGCGCGATCGTCGGCGCTTCACAAGCACTGGAATTAGGCCAATCACGCATTGTAAATACGTGTGACTTTCACGCAAATGACCGTAGCAACAAGCGTCGTTCTCCAAAAACCCCGCGAACGGAGAAATTTAATTGTGAAAAATACTTTAAACATGTACGTTTCATGTCACGAATAGTTATTTAGGCCTACTTATTGATAATTTTATTTGTATAATAACTAAGTTCAATGTCTGCAACAATGTTGTCCGATCACTTATCCTGGCCAGACTTGATTATGGTAACATATTACTTATGGGTGTAAATACCACTGAAATCAACCGCCTACAAAGACTACAAAATTGGGCTGCTAAGCTTGTTTTTCAGGCAAGGAAAAAAGATCATGTGTCTCCACTACTTCAGCAACTTCACTGGCTGCCTGTAAGGGAGAGAGTGGCATACAAAGTTTTGTTATATGTGTACAAGTGTTTAGCAAGTCTTGGCCCAAATTATATTCAATCTCTGCTCACTTTGTATAATCCTGGCAGAGAGGGACTTAGATCTGCTAGTGACACTACCCGCTTGTATGAGAGTAAACTCAATTACAGATTTCTGACATCAGCTGCAGATCAAGCCTTTGTATTTGCAGCCCCAAGAATGTGGAATAAGCTTCCTGTATCAGTGCGCAGCTCTGTTTCATTGCCTGTATTTAAGAAAGCGCTGAAAACTTATTTGTTTTCAAATATCTAGCTTTTCTGTTTCTTTATGCATTTTTTGTTGTTGATTGTTTTAGCGCTGTGATCATATGGAATGGCGCGTTATAAAAAACAATTGTATGTATGTATGTAATGTCGACCTTAATTATAAGATAAATAAAACAAAAGTAAATGCTTCTTGTTATTTCTTCCAAGAAATTTTTGTGCCGTTGCTGGACCAAAATGGCAGCCATTACGGGTTGATTCTGTTCCAATACAATGCATGCATTATTCTAGTGTTTCTCTCTATATTAGGACTTTTATTTGACACATTACATCTATGGTCTTAAACTTTGTTTTACTTTGTTTTGCCAAAATTTGAAACTTTAATGCAACCAGAAGCTTGTAATCTTGGATTTGATTATTTTTTCCAGATGTGTTGAAATATTATCTCTTCATCAAACCCTGCATGAGCTGCCTGACATCAAACCCTACATGAGCTGCCTGATTTGATTGCATCACCCTTGCAGCCTGCTTGGCACATTCAGAGGTTACCCCTCCAGTTCGTCCTACATGTATCCTATGAACCTGCAAGTAGCTGTCATGTGAGGTGAGTGTATGTTAAAAATTAATAACGATTTATTTCAAATTCTAATCATGACCCGTAGGTCATAATTTTAACAAGAGACGGCAACTTAATCAATTCCCAATTGTTGAGACAATGATGAGCACTTTTACAAACATCCAACCCAACCCTCCTGCAGGCAATGAGGATATAGTGCCTTGCCCAAGGACAACATGTTGACACGAGCGGAGCTCGAACTCACAAGATACGTCACAAGAGGGAAGCTATCCACTCGGCCACACGTACTCCGCAAACTTTAATATTTTTAAAAACGCAATGCAGTTGGTAGGCACAACACGTTGACACAAGTGGGTTCAAACTCACAACATACAAATTACGAGACAGGCAGGCGCTTTATCCACTCAGCCACACTTGCTCTTCAATAAAGCACAATCACAGATTTGCACCATTATTAGATAACATATAATCTTCTGTCCTATACCACTACACACTAACTGTAAATCCAATATAATCACGTATCAACACTGAATCTGAAACTTGGTCATCCAAGTTTTGCAAACTTCGGACTCCTATTTCCTCTACCTCTATTATAACCACTGATAAGTTCCGAATTTTCGAGTTCCAATTATGCGAGTTTTTATTTTCTGAGTTTCAAATATGTGAGTTTTTAATTTCTGAATTTCAAATATGCGAGTTTCAAATATGTGATTGTCATATTTTTGAGTTTCTAATATGCGAGTTTTTATTTTCTGAATTTCAAATATTCGAGGTTTTGATTTCTGTGTTTCAAATATGTGATTTTCATATTTTTGAGTTTCAAATATGCGAGTTTCAAATTTACGAGTTTTTAATTTCTGAGCTTCAAATGCGCAAGTTTAAAATTTTCGAGTTCCAAATATGCGAGTTTCAAGTTTTTAACTTCCGAGTTTCAAATTTCTTAAGTCCTTTCAAATATGCGAGTTTCAAATTTTCGAGTTTTTAATTTCTGAGTTTCAAATATGCGAGTTTCAAATATGAGATTTTCATATTTGAGTTTCAAATATGCGAGTTTCAAATTTTCTGAGTTTTCAATTTCTTAGCTTCAAATGTGCAAGTTTCAAATTTTCGAGTTTTAAATTTTTGAGTTTTTAATTTCTGAGTTTCAAATGTGTGAGTTTCAAATTTCTGACTTTCAAAAATGCGAGTTTCGCATTTTCGAGTTTCAAATTTCCGAAATTAAATTGTATGAGGTTCAGATAGATGTGATTTTTTTAATTTTTGAGTTTTTAATTTCCGAGTTTCAAATATGCGAGTTTCAAATGTGCAAGTTTCAGATATGCGAGTTTTTTAATTGTCCGAGTTTTTAATTTCCGAGTTTCAAATATGCGAGTTTCACATTTTTAACTTTTCGGTTTCCGAGATTCAAGTATGCAAGTTTCCAATTTTCCCAATTTTAAATTGAATGTGTCTAGGCTTATGTTTACTTCAGCTCAGTCCCATAGTTGTGGACGCACATTCATAGACTTTTGAAAATGTGAAGCTTGAATATTTGAAACTCGAAAATTTGAAATACTGAAGTTTGAAACACAAGATTTTTTTTAAAACTCAGATAATACATATTATTTCCTGAAGTAGATACCGTTAGTCCTTTATCAATATTTTTTCATAAAACTTTCACATGTTAAAGATTTTCAACTGGAAATGTGTGTAGTGATATAGGACAAAAGATTGTTAGAGCATAATAATGATAAAATTGAATTCAGTAATTCGTCCATTACACAGATATATTTGGTCTCCCCATGAGTTGGAAAAATAACGGACTCAACTGCGTCTCGTCCGTTATTTTTCACAACTCATGGCTTGACCAATATATATGTGTATTGGACTCACTGAATCCAATTTTATAACAAACTTGGTCACTGGTCAGTGGTAGGGGGTCTCCTCCCATTTACAAATGTATGTCACTTGACCTCACAGTGACCTTTTCGTACCACCTTGCGGGCCTTCACTCTAGTCCAGGGGTTCTTAACTACATGTAATTTTTTGAAAGCACCACACATGTGTTAAAATTGTATGGTACATGTAGAAGCCTGCGAAATGTGCCTCATTCACAGCATATTACTTTGTTTTTTGAGATTAAGTGCAAATCAGTGCTACATTGTAGTCGAGAGCACCATATTTGGAGTGTGCTTTGCTAGTTGATTAGCAGTCTTATGTTACAACATTGTTTATTTATAAATGTTTGTATTTTTTCTTTAATACAGATCAGTTTGATTTATGAACTCATTCACATGCAATGGCTTCTTCACAAGAAATATGTGAAACTTATGAAAGGAGAAAAGGGAACCTCACCGCAAAAGGATGGAATGGGAAACGAAAATCATACTTCAAAAACAAGTACAGGAAGAAGAAATGTAAAACTTTGAACTTTGAAGGTGGTGACTTAGTTGTGTTTGAAAGTAGTGGTGGCAAAATCTTTAAAGGTGTCATTCATGAACAATGTGATAAGTTAACATATATAGTGAGACCCACAGCTGCTGCTACTGACAGGAACTACACCATTTCAAATCAGAATGAACCAACATTACTTCAAGACCTGCGACTTGAAGACTTTACAATAGGAAAAACAATTCTGGTAACTTGGCAAGAACTGCCAGATGGATTTATTGAACTTTTGCCAGCTCTTATTATTGAGGCATGTGACGCATACTGCTGGGTACAGCCATCAGGCATGAAAGATTGTATACGTGTAGGAAAAGACGAAATGTGTAACATTCTTAAGGCGTCACAGAAGCTTTGCCATCAAGGTGTCATGACCACAAAACCAACCATCAACCAAGAGAACTTGAACATTGTGCGGTTGGTATTGCATGCTACCCAGCAGCAATTACAACAAGTGGCAGCAACATACATGGACACTAAAACAAAACTAGCTTCAGCTGAAAGTGAGTCCATCACACTCAAGGAAAAGAACAGTGAGCTGCTGAGGCTTTTGAACTCATCCATGGAGCAAATAGCTTGCTTGGAAAATGAACTCCAACGTGCACTACTGAAAACTCAAGCTGACAATACATTGTTTCTGCTTGTGTCCCAGCAGAAAGATGAATTAGACAAGAGAGGAAAACAAATTGTTGCCCTGGAGAAGGAAATTTTAGAACTCCGCCAAGAGTATCAGGAACAGAAGCAGTTGTTAAAATTGGACATTTCTCAGCTGCAGCAGCAAGTCAAAAATTTGGATCAGGAAAATAAAGTTCTTCTTAAGGACAATACCAATTTGAATAGGCAGCTGCATCAGTTGGAACAAGAAAGACAGAATTATATGCTGAAGCAGTCAGAGTCGTCTAAACCGGGAGTGATGTCGGCCAAAGAATACGGACACAGAAGGAGTGGAAGCTTCATCAGGATTGACATGCCTTCAAAGGGCAGTTCTCACATAGATAAGAAGACACTGAGCAGACGAGCTGAGAAATTGAATGAGGTAAGCACATTTAAGAGATTTTGAGATCCAATTTCACAAGTGCATAGCAAAAAGTGTGATGCAAAATTCATATTTTTCTCATTGTAAATCCCAAATTTCACCTCAAAATTAAATAGTTTTGGAGCATGTACTGTAAAACATGAAAATAATTTTTATACCTATTTTTTATTAAATTGTATATAGCACTCACTGGCTTGACAACTTCCTCATCCTGAGAGTTCCAGTAAAGTATGTTTCTGTTAACAACGAACATTTTTGCGGTTGTGGTTTTACTATTATCTCATTTTTTATCAACAGACTCAATTGTCTTACATACATACATACATACATATTAGGCTTATTTAACGTGCCAATTCATCAAGATCACAGCATGGCTGTCTATGCAGATATCACAATCAGATCACATCCTCCATAATGGCTGCTAAAAGGCGCACTTTATGTCCGTAGTTAGATTGTGAGTATCTAGACAGCAATGGGATGAAGTCTTAAATTGTCCAAGACAATTCCATCTAAACTTTAAAAGTTGACAAGTAATTTGTAGACTCTCTCGAAATGTTTACATCATATTTTTTACTGCAACATACTATAATGTTTGAGAGAGTGTAATCAAGTCTACTCTCACTTTGTTTTGTCTCAGCTAGGCTGTTGATACTTGTGCAATGATGTTGTTAGTTAAAAAGTAAAACAATCTTTATTGAGTACATACATTAACCACAACATGTTCGTTGATAGCAGAAATGGACTTAACTTTCTTTTGCCTCAAACGAAAATAGACTCATCAGCTAATTAAGGTTGAAACCTTCCAAAATGCATTTCAGAAGTCGAGGTCAATCAGTTAAAAGTTAATTATAAATTCTGAAAAAGATCCAACACCTTTAATATGGATCACTGGTACTTGCACTGACTGAAATGGACAAGCTTTTTCTTAAGTGGGGTGCCAAGAAATTTTTACCTAGATGGTTCCTGGCTTTTTGCACCTGGTGGGACAGAAAAATTGAGACCCAGGTGACCAAGTCTTGGCGTATACAATTTTGAGTAGATCTACTACGGGTTCCAGGCATGAGAATGAAATTCCATGAAAAAACAGGAAAATTGTGGGGAAAAAACATGAAAACCGGCTAAAAAAACTCGAAAAACACGTACATTTGGCCAAAAAAAAAACAAAAAAAAAACAGGAATTCCTGTTTAAACAGGAAGATTTTCATTTCACCCTACTACAAGTTAAAATGTGTGATGTAAATGACATCAAAGGCATTTTGTGAAAAATGATGAATATGCATCAGACAATAATCAAAGCATTTCTTTTACTGACAAATTATCTGATTTCCAAATCAAAATCGGGACCAAATTTCGGGAGCGACTCGATCCTGTCCAGAAAAACAGATCCTGGTTTTCTGGAAATCTCAAGGACCAGGAGCTGCTTTTTTTTTTTTTAGGTTTCCGCGTCCTGGTCCATACAGCTTAAGAAAACACATGGGAAATGGGAATGGAGTTTTCCAATTAGGCCTAAAAAAACATCCCTAAACAGACCCAACTTTTCAAATTCATTTGAGGATTTAAGCACACAAATTATTGTTGGGCCTTATATCTTCTGATCCGCAAGAGCTATGGTAACATGAAGGGTCTCAGGTTAAACTTGCACTTTTACAATTCTAGAAATGTTGATAATATTTGGTGGGTGGCGGTGCTAGGGCTGAAGTGGAACCATATTTGACTCTTGAGCACTAATGCAATACTATAAGATTTTGATCAGAAATGATTTATGGTTAAAAACATCCAACACATGTACAATGAAGAAATTTATGTGACTTTGTAATTTAAGCATTTTAAAGTTTATTTTGTCAAAACAGAAAAAATGGATAGAAAACATATTTACTTTCCTATACTAATACACATGGAATTAAATTTGTTATCCTGAATTCATTTAATTCAACAAATGGACATTTATCAGAAAAAGTATAGCATTTGGAGGGTATTACGGTAATATCTGCCAAAAACATACCAAATAAGCCAAAAAATCAAAAGCCATTGGGTGACAGGGGTGAAGCACCCTTTATATAGTATTGCTTAACACTTTATAGTATTGCTTTAAGTACGGTTCTTGTGCATATTTTTTCCCGCGGCTTATCTTCTGAGTTACGGTTATGAAACTGGTGACATGGAAGGTCTCCGGTTAAACTACCTTGGTGCACTTCTAACATGTTGAATCCATTTAAGCTCAATTAAGTAACAGACCTTATGAATTGTAACAGGTGTGGTGAACAAGAAAGTCTTATTGAGACAAAATTGGTCTTGTCCCTGAGTCTACTGTACATGTACATTTTTTTGTAGCACTTAGGCCCTTCGATTTGTTTTAAGATTTTAACAAAATATCTTTCTATCTGCACAGGTATTAAAGGTAATATCATCACCAAACCCTGACCAGCCTGATTCGGTCGATATCATCGTTACCCTTGCTGCATACTTGAAACAACATCCAGAGATTGCTCTTCCAGCCTGTAAATCTGCAAAGATAACTTTCACTAGAGGTAATTAAGTTTTTCCTTTTAAAGTAATTCATGATAATACATACAATAAAAATTTTTATATTCAAATCACTAGCAAATGCTAAGCAATTGATTTACATGTGCAATGTACATGTGTCAGGCAGAGGAACAAGCGTGATATTGATCTACAACAGTCCAGGAAAATTTCCAGATTTCAAATATACACAAAATGTATAACTTCAAATGATTGTAGCTGCATTGCATGTTGTATTTTGTAAATTGTATTCATTTTATCCAAGATACTTGAGGTTTTGCCATTATTTTGAATTGCACCTGTCAACTTGGTACCTTTCGTAACAAGCTAAGCCCGACACCACTTCAAGGCGGTACCTAATGTCGAGGTTTCCTCTTTGAAAACTGGGAGGATTGCACAATTAAGAGGTTTATTTGAATCGCAGAATTCAAAGTTTGTTATTATCCTTGTGGTTTGAAAAAAAGAAGAACCATTTCTGGAACCTTTTTTTTTTTTTAATTTTGGTGATGGTTGAAACATGTAAACCCCTTAATATTGCAAGCGACTGTTGACAATAACCACTTGCATGCAAAAAGACCAGTCACTTACCTTTATCTGGTACTTGCTAAGATTAGTAATTTGTTAGTGTCCAAATTGGCAAAAAAATTATTAGAAGTGACTTAAATATGATGAGAATTGAGAATACCTTTTATTTGGATGCAGTGTTTCCACTAAGGCCGTATAAAATGGCGCAGCAGGGGTGAAAATTGGTGCAATGATTTTTTGAAAATGTGTGAGAAAAGTATGTTTTTAGCTTTATTGAGCCAATTTTCAGTCACAGCTCATGATTTCGGCGCAAGCACCTCTTTAACTTTGTCAAACTTGCTCTAATTGACGCAAGCTCATAAAACATGAAATGATCATGAAACACTGGTTTGATGACATGTTATACATGAATGTATTTGATTACCATTTTCAGGGTAGTAGCTATTCCGGGCGGTCCCGCCCAATGTTTTAAATTTCAGCCCGGCACTTGCGGTAGAAAGGTACTGTGCTGCCTAGCTCAGATTTTCCCTAAAATGCTTGAGAAATTTGCAGAAATTTACCTTTCACTGGTGTTACATTGACTTTTCACTGGTCTGCATGGCTATCTGTATACTGAAATCTAATATTATTGTGCATCTTTATTTCTTTATATTTTTGTACAGAATTAACGGCTCAAGAAGTAGTTGATTTGAAGGTACTTTTGAAGCTGCCCATGACGAGGTTAAAAGATTTACGTCGCTTTTTAGCCAACCACAAAATAAAGTTCATGCCATCAGATTCACACCTGTACAAAAATATGAGAGGTAAGTTCATTTTCATTCCTCATACTGCTGACAAGTTCAGTATTTTTAAAGAAATAATGTCACATTCACTTCTAAAACCATCAGGGTTCAAACTCAAAACATTCTAACCCATAAGCAGCCAACGGGCATCTTGCTAATCAAGCTGATGAGTTGACAACAGCAATTTACATGTACTTTTATTTAAAATGGCTTGCGAACGTTATTGTCGATAATTAAATTGGGTATCACATTTATTCAAGACCAAACATCAATTTAAGGGTAGAATTTTGTTTCGGTTAGCGAGAATCAAATTGATTGAAAGAGTTAGAATTTCTACATGTTCCAATGGAGAAAATGATTCTCATATCTCGATGCTAAGAGAATCATTGTGAGAATCAATTCTCTGATTCTCGCTGAATTTCTAAGAAGCCTTTGATGACCTTATGCTAGAAAACCAGTGTGACTGACACATTATACATGTATACCATTTTTGAGCCCCCCCCCCCACACCAGGATTATACATTTTTTATACCAGGTCAGTGAATTGATTATGTTATCCTTTTTTTTACCTTTACAGCTCGAGAGTCCTTGTCACCTGACATAGTTGAAATTGGCATCATGAGTCTGCAAAAAACAGCTGGGGCACCAGAATCATCTGTTGCTTTTGCAAGAGTGAAAGACCTTGAAGCTTATATTACACAACATGTCAGTCTCCAGCAGTCTTTGAGAAACATTTGGGAACATGAGAGTTTCATGAATGAGTTGTGGATCAAGTTGGGGGTAAGTTTAAATTTTCTTTAGGCCAAAGAAAAAAAAAATGTCTGTCTCAGCTTCCCACGCGCATAGCTTTTAAAAATCCAAATTAAGCGCATTTCTTTTTTTTTTTAGGTTTTTGAGAGATTTTCAGTTTTTATCATCTTTTTTTACTACTACTGGGAAATATGTATAAATAAACGGACGCGAAAAAAAAAGTGGCCGAAAAATGCAATAAAAAAAGTTAGGGGCTATTTCCGCATCCACGTAGTAATTTTTTACTTTAAAAAAATGCATTGCGCTTAGGGTTTTGACCATAAGTAAGCTGAGACAGAGTTCTTTTTTTGGCCTTAATTGAACATTAGGTGACCAGAAAAACTCTTCTTTTCGGGCCCTTGTTTCAATAACAATCTTGTAAAATCCGCCTTTTTGCCAAAATAATTATTTTGTAAACATTTTTACATTTTTATCCCATTTTTGTCAGATGTTAGGCAAAAAAAATTAAGAACAAATTTTGCCCTTTCTACCAACCCAGGCATGTACTTGAAAAGTTTACTCGCCCGTAAAACAGGTTTTTTTCGTCACCTCAGTGGAGATTCTCCTACATTGTTAATGTAAATCTGGTGTGGCTGATGATAAGCTGTAATTCAAAAGTTGTGTATCTGTAAATGTTGAGGAATGCTGCAGCGATGATTTTCTTGACTTTGTCATGCACTGATACCATTCTTGGATTGTACATGCAGGTATTATTACTGTGTCTCATGATGAATTTTTCAACAAAATAGAGTTTTTATGAATCCTACATGTATCCACTTTTACTTAATTCAATTAAATTTTCTGTTGGGTGCAGGGCCGTATGAAGGCATGTAAGCCAAGGGGCCGGCAAACATGTTTACCAAAATTCCTCGATGTATATACCGTCAGTTTTT
>JXSR01S018779.1:28905-41077 GCA_000969725.1 Ophiothrix spiculata
CAATTGTATGTATGTATGTAATGTCGACCTTAATTATAAGATAAATAAAACAAAAGTAAATGCTTCTTGTTATTTCTTCCAAGAAATTTTTGTGCCGTTGCTGGACCAAAATGGCAGCCATTACGGGTTGATTCTGTTCCAATACAATGCATGCATTATTCTAGTGTTTCTCTCTATATTAGGACTTTTATTTGACACATTACATCTATGGTCTTAAACTTTGTTTTACTTTGTTTTGCCAAAATTTGAAACTTTAATGCAACCAGAAGCTTGTAATCTTGGATTTGATTATTTTTTCCAGATGTGTTGAAATATTATCTCTTCATCAAACCCTGCATGAGCTGCCTGACATCAAACCCTACATGAGCTGCCTGATTTGATTGCATCACCCTTGCAGCCTGCTTGGCACATTCAGAGGTTACCCCTCCAGTTCGTCCTACATGTATCCTATGAACCTGCAAGTAGCTGTCATGTGAGGTGAGTGTATGTTAAAAATTAATAACGATTTATTTCAAATTCTAATCATGACCCGTAGGTCATAATTTTAACAAGAGACGGCAACTTAATCAATTCCCAATTGTTGAGACAATGATGAGCACTTTTACAAACATCCAACCCAACCCTCCTGCAGGCAATGAGGATATAGTGCCTTGCCCAAGGACAACATGTTGACACGAGCGGAGCTCGAACTCACAAGATACATCACAAGAGGGAAGCTATCCACTCGGCCACACATACTCCGCAAACTTTAATATTTTTAAAAACGCAATGCAGTTGGTAGGCACAACACGTTGACACGAGTGGGTTCAAACTCACAACATACAAATTACGAGACAGGCAGGCGCTTTATCCACTCGGCCACACTTGCTCTTCAATAAAGCACAATCACAGATTTGCACCATTATTAGACAACAAAAAACCTCCGGCCCAAAACAACAAAAAACTAACTGTAAATCCAATATAATCACGTATCAACACTGAATCTGAAACTTGGTCATCCAAGTTTTGCAAACTTCGGACTCCTATTTCCTCTACCTCTATTATAACCACTGATAAGTTCCGAATTTTCGAGTTCCAATTATGCGAGTTTTTATTTTCTGAGTTTCAAAGCGCATTTCTTTTTTTTTTAGGTTTTTGAGAGATTTTCAGTTTTTATCATCTTTTTTTACTACTACTGGGAAATATGTATAAATAAACGGACGCGAAAAAAAAAAGTGGCCGAAAAATGCAATAAAAAAAGTTAGGGGCTATTTCCGCATCCGCGTAGTCATTTTTTACTAAAAAAAAATGCATAGCGCTTAGGGTTTTGACCATAAGTAAGCTGAGGCAGAGTTCTTTTTTTGGCCTTAATTGAACATTAGGTGACCAGAAAAACTCTTCTTTTCGGGCCCTTGTTTCAATAACAATCTTGTAAAATCAGCCTTTTTGCCAAAATAATTATTTTGTAAACATTTGTACATTTTTATCCCATTTTTGTCAGATGTTAGGCAAAAAAAATTAAGAAAAAAATTTGCCCGATCTACCAACCCAGGCATGTACTTGAAAAGTTTACTCGCCCGTAAAACAGGGTTTTTTCGTCACCTCAGTGGAGATTCTCCTACATTGTTAATGTAAATCTTGTGTGGCTGATGATAAGCTGTAATTCAAAAGTTGTATATCTGTAAATGTTGAGGAATGCTGCAGCGATGATTTTCTTGACTTTGTCATGCATGCACTGGTACCATTCGTGGATTGTACATGCAGGTATTATTACTGTGTCTCATGATGAATTTTTCAACAAAATAGAGTTTTTATGAATCCTACATGTATCCACTTTTACTTAATTCAATTAAATTTTCAACTTTGTCCGATTTCAAAGATTAAGGTGTCAAATTGTTCATCTTTGACCAGAGATCAAAAGTATCAATGGTGACCCCATCGTCCGACCTTTCCCTTGGGGTCAAATTTTCAACTTTGTCCGATTCCAAAGATTAAGGCATCGAATTGTACATCTTGGACCAGCAATCAAAAGTGTCAATGGTAACCCTGTCACCCGACCTTTCCGTTGGGGTCAAAATGTATGTTTAAAATTAACCGTTGACTGATAATACTGGTAATTTCAATACCCATTTAGCTTTCAGTAAATGATTATTTTCAGTTGTTTTCTTTTGGATTTGTTTGTTTATTTTTTCTTATGTTGTGTTATTTTGTTTATTCCTACAGGTTGATAAGGGTGGTTCATCCACTAAGCTGGTCATGCAGCTGGTGAATCAAAAGAATCCCAACTCACCAGATTCCACAAACATACTCTCAATGTTTGACTGTACGGATACAAGAAAAAACTTGCAAAAGGTGTTTGACATTTACACTGAGCAACTGACTGACCTTCAAGAAAAGAGGACTCTACTTATTGATGGAGAAGTGAAAAAAATCAGAACGCTATTGTTTGGCGATTACGAAGCCCTATGCAAAATCCTCGGCCATATGGGTCCATCAGCAACTTACCCTTGCGTATGGTGCAATATAACATTAGCTGAATTACGCGACTCCAAAGGCATACCTCATTGCAGTATGACAAAAGATGCCAATGGTCATTGGGTACCCAACGCCAACTGGGCATCAAAACGCACCCTTGGTCAGTATGTTCAAGACCTAGCTGACATGGAACAACACAAAAGAGTCGGAACTAGGAAAGTTACCGGAGCATCTTTCCATAGCATAGCATCAAAACCTGTCTTGCCAATTGTCACTGACCTGGATCATGTTATTCCACCTTCTCTCCATATTCTGCTAGGTCTAGTTGTACGATATTTTAAATTACTTGAATTGGAATGTCGAAGATTAGACCATGGAGAATTGGATGAGAGGGATGGAGAACAGTTCCGTCAGTGGCAAGAAGCATCAGAAAGAGCCAAATATGCTGAGGTTGAAAGCAAAGATGCACAGGCTTCTCTTAATCAAGAAGAAGAACTGTTAGCAGCAATGGTAAAGGCAAAGACAAAGACAAAAGGTCGGTATGGACTTTCAAGAGTGTCATGTGATATGCCCTTGTGTGCGCTTACAGTATCAAAACCAGCTTCTGTAAATCCAAATAATGTAGAATGGATTCAGTGCACAGAATGTGGAGAAGGGCTAGAGAAAGGCTGGTTCCACGCGTATTGTTTGGGCATTCCAGAAGAAGAAGCAAACAACGAGAAATATAATGAATTTGTTTGTCCCCTGTGCAATGAAGAGATCTCCAACGCAGATGAATTGCTGGAAGTACAAAAGGATCGAGTTGCTGCCTGCAAAACACTGGCTAATGAGAAAATGAACATCTGTGAAGAAGCAAAAAACCACCTTGATGGAGTTTATGTCGAAGTTTGTAGGCAACGAGGTTCGATCGAAAAAGAACTGAATCGAGTTCTAGAAACAGAGCTGCATGTTAAGCGTCAGGCTTATCATAGCCAGTGTTTTGTAGGCAACCATTGCAAAACAATCTTGGACAAGAAAGACGTACTGCTTAGCGTACTTCCAGATGGCCAGGTTAAATGTCGTTTCCGAGGTTTATTCGGAAGATTGAAGTGGATTATTGATTTATTTAAAGCTGAATTTTTGACAGATGAAGAGATTAGGGAGTTATGCACACGATGTTATGAGCTAGGACACTGGTTTCCTAAAAACTTTCCAAATGAGTCGATTCCTCCCAAACTTCATTTTTTAATATGTCATGTGCCAGAGTGCGCCATCAGATGGAGGACAATTGGATTGCTCTCCGAGCACGGCTTGGAGAGCATCCATGCAAATATAAATTCCATAGAGAGAATATATTGCACTATAAGAGATGCCCCACAGCGGATGAAGCTAGTCTTAGGAAACCATCAACAGAGGGCCACTGCCAATAAATCATCAATACAGGTTTCCAATAAAGACATTAGACGTTGTAAGAACACAATAGGAAATGAGCGTTGTAAGGGAAGGTATGCAAAAGTTAAAGATGTTGAAAATGTTAAGAGATGTTCAAAGTGTGACCATTCTCTTTCATTTTAAATAGGTATGAGACTATTTTGTATACAGAGCTTGAAATTGAAGTAATTTGTATTGAAAGTTGTGTTTTCTACGCATGAATACATGTTTATAGAGAGATACCATGTACTGTCTATTCCTCTGTATAC
This sequence comes from Ophiothrix spiculata, assembly GCA_000969725.1. Taxonomy (NCBI): domain Eukaryota; kingdom Metazoa; phylum Echinodermata; class Ophiuroidea; order Amphilepidida; family Ophiotrichidae; genus Ophiothrix; species Ophiothrix spiculata. Next base: position 33,039 of record JXSR01S018779.1, read on the forward strand.
TGCCTACAATGTAGGTAACTCAAGCCGGTAACTCACAGTACCATTTTACAGTACTTCCACCAATTGAACAAAAAAGTTGTCATAAAGAAAATATCTTGGTGATAAATGAAGAGGTGATTTATGATATGAATATTCGGTCCTTTCATATATTTTTATTTATTATATGATACAATCATTTGAGTCTGGGAGCTGGCCGACTTTATTCTGTATTTCAGTTCGCCAAGATGTTGACAGATTTGTGAGTTAGAGCGTACCACACTAAGGGATCATATTGTGATTGATGATGTATTCAAACTGGTGTAAATGTACATGTATTTTTACAATTTTTGCATCAATTGAAAGGCTTATTAGTCACATATCACCGTATAGAGCAAAACGTACATGTACGCCTACTGTAATATTTGTACTTTATCTCACTATTATGTTTTATGCATTGTTGTTCATCATGTGTTCCTTACAAGTACGATAAAGTACAATACGTTATCCATACGGTCGGTCCATTATGTACATTGTATGTACGTTTAATTCGTTATTTATACCTCGGTGGTCCGTTTAGCACATTTTTCAATATGTGAAACTTTTGTACGTTATTTGTACATTTTGCTCAAATTTCCAACTGAGCCTGCATGATTCCTATTTGGATGTAACTCTGCAACCAAATCTAATAACAAAGAGCAAGGTATCATTTAAAAGCTTGAAATCTTAGATCAGATGAGACAAAATAGTTTTAACCTTTAGATCATGTGTGAGGAGTTGCATATTAGACTGTTTTAGAACTGTAAATTATCTCTCAAAATATTTATGATGTATTTTGTATGAAAACAGGATAAAAGGTTGCACTGTAGATAGAGACTGATATATTGAGTCAATGTGTTTATAAAGGTCAATAATGGGGAGGATGTATATTTAAGTACAAATTAATAGGTGATGATTTGGATATGCTGCAAACAAGAGTTGCAAATATTATGCTGTCTGGTATCTCAATTGGTCCGTATGATTTGGATTTTGACTAAAGGCCTACGTACTGTAACAGGCGCTTTACATCAGCTAGCCGTGATAGCTTGTTTTATTTTTCAAGTCAAGAGAATATAGATTTGCACAATTGTGACTTGCACATTTGGTTCAAAATGTTGAAGATTTAATACATTGATGGGCAGGCATTTCTAGTGGCCCTTATCCAAACCAAATTGAAGACCCCTCCATAATAATATGCTTCCAGGAACTCTGGAATCTTGAAAGCAAAGTTGGGATAAGGCAAATTACAACGATTGAGCGACTCAATAAGTGGTATTTATGTCCTACATTTATTCATAAGCTTTTCTATCATGTAAATAAATGCACCATGAATGTACTGTCTTAGGTAAAATTCTTGTGAGCAAGTAAATAAATGCACATTCCAATATAATGTGTATGTACTATATTGAGGTAAAAACTCTCATGTGCAAAATGATCAGAAATTAGCCTTTAGCAAAACTTAAAAAGAGTGAGAAAAATGTGTTATTTTATTAACCTAAAAAGTGTAATTTACAAACACTGAAAAAATTGCTTGAAAGTATGAAAAGTTTCATTCTTAAGGCTGGCATAGACCTTCAACTAGCATAAATAGTTTTTGTACTCTAAAAAAAAAAACAATTGCGTAAACCATAAAAAAGTATACATTTTTGGAAGCAGATTCTTACCCTGAACATAACATAGATTTTGGCAAAACATGCCCAAAAACCGTATTTTTTTGCCCAAAATATTTCTGGATAACAATTTTAGCACATAGACAAATTAGATAAAAATTTTCACCATTCAAAATCATATTTGAGAAAAGGTTCTTGATATGACAAATGGGGCAATTCATGTGATCACAAAACTGTCATTACAAATTTTGAAAGGCTGTAGAAGATTAGCTTCAAAAACAAATACAATGTAGTTCAATTGTGACGGGAAAAAATCTGTTTTACCGTCCCGACCGACCCTAAATTTGATTACAGCTGCTAGTCCGAAGGTTTGCTAGTCCGAAAATGAAATAAGGTCGGCTAGTCCGAAATTAAAAAGTTTCGCTAATCCTATGGTTCGCTATAGTTTCTCTCAGAGTTGTTTTTCTCTCATTCGCGGGGGTTTTCTTTCCGACGCTTGTTGTTAAGACCTTCTGCGTACTGATGCACTTATTTACGCACGTATTTGCAGAGCGTGATTTGTTTGTTTTTATTGTTTACCCATGCTGTTGGCGCGCATGTCAAGAGTGGCGTACACGACACGTGTACACGACACGATTTGAAAGGAAAAAAAACTTAGAGAAATAGTATAGTTCGAAAATGAAATAAGGTTCGCTACTCCGAAAATGAAATAAGATTTTCTAGTCTGAAAATAAAATTTGGTCCGCTAGTCTGAAAAATAATTACTTTTGTTGATTTGCAACCTAATTTTTTTTCGGGACTAGCGGACCTTATTTCATTTTTGGACTAGCGAACCTTAGGATAAGCGGACCTTTTTAAATTTTGAACTAGCGGGCGTTATTTCATTTTCGGACTAGCGAACCATTTTTTTTTTTTCAAATTTGGACTAGTGAACCCTATTTTCGGACTGATGGTCCTTTTGTTTAAATTCACACTAGCGAACCTTTTTTTATTTTTGAACTAGCGAACCTCCGTACTAAGCCAAAATCTTGTAAAATCAGCAGGCTTTTTGAGACAAAATTTACAATTTTGGTTCATCGAACTGAGAAAATGTCTTTGTGCAAATTTTTCAGGTTTCCAATTTTTCGGATTATTTTAGGGGGGAATTTGAAAAAAAAATCGCCCGATCGACTCTACTTAAAAAGTCTGCCTGGCCGTAAAACAAGGTTTTTTTTTCCCAACGCCAATTGAAATTTTTAAACAAAGTAAAAAAAGAACCTTTTTTTTCCAAATATCAACATGATATTTACAAAAATAGCATTAATGAATTTCTTGTGTCTGGCTGTATCTTTCCGTTCTTATTTGCATTTTGCCGATCATTGTTTATTGGCAACTCTCTAATCTTTTATTACATGTGTATTTGTGTAAGTCTTATCACATAATCAGAAAATATTTTCATACACAAATATAATATTTCCATAGTAAATTTCATTCCTATTTATTTTCTAAAGTCTGCTAAGTGCTTGTATATTTTTCTAGATTTGCTTAATGTGAATTCACTCAAGTGATTTTGTTAAAAATTAACACATACATTTTAATACAGGGCGGTGAGAGATTCTTATACTTGCAAAAAAAAAACATGCACCTTTTTCTATTAATTTTGGTATGTTTTGAGCTTTTCTTCATCACCAAGACTCTCTCACACCCCTGATTTTACTGCTTTTTCTTTTAAAATATTTTTGTTTTTATTTTGTTGTAATTATGAATATTTTAAATTGTGAAACTATCACAAAGTGTGCACATTTGTATGTACTGCATATATATAGTGTTTGATGAAATAAAATGTCATGAAAAAGTACCGATAATCAGTTTTCCATTAGTCTTGCCTTAACTTAAAGCTCTAATTAGAAAATTGAAATATTAAATAACATTAAAACTAAGTGATACCAAAATGCCACAGCAATTCTACATAGGCCTAATATATACAAGATGAATATTGATTATTCATGTTTTTAGTCAAAGCTTCTAACACAGCAAGAAGATCAATTGAGTAACAACCACAATTATTGATCTTTTTTCAACTTAATATTTGCAAAGTTCAAGGGTCAAACTAAAATGTCTTTACAGTTATTTGCTTGACTGGTTTCCAGAAGTGGCTTTTTGATTGGTTGAAAGAAAGTCAGTCACTGCTGTAGTGACTCATCAATAATTGAGGTAGATTGGGGTTTTGGTCTGGGAAAAATATCCCATGTGTAATGGATGTGGGCTATGGTTTGAAAACTAGTGTCTGACCAATTTACCCGAGATCAGAATCGACTGATTCCGATCTTAGTTAGTTTCAAATAAGCCGATTCCGATTTCGATACTATAAATTGTCGATATTAATCAGTGAACCCATGAATCATTAACATATCATGTGGCTGTAATAGATAATTCTAGGCAAAATGTGTATGTTTATACATGTAGTATTTTGATGTTGCCTGTTGGGTCTGATTGAAACTAAAAGATGCAATTAACTTGATTTTTTGCACTTTTCCTAGTCCTAGGGTTTGTTGAAACGGTTTGTGAGATCGGCAGAATATAGATTTGTTGGTAATTCCTATTCCGATCTGATAAGCTTAAAATCGGTCTGATTCTGATCCACCTGATCAGATCGGTCAGACACTATTGAAAACTGTGTAATTTGCAAGAAAAATCAAATTGTTTGCATATTTTAGAATACCATTCCAACCAATTTTCATTTTTTTTGCGACATGCAGCTTTCAAGGTTTCACTTCCCTGTCATAGCTTTGTTGCATTTCCAATTTTTTTCTGTCTTGAGTAAATACTTATTGCCTTAAATCTCCTCTGATTTTTCAAGACCAAAAGAAACAAAAACAGCCTTTGGTTATTTTTGGTATAGCTTGGTATAGACATGGTGTGAAGTTGAACTTATACAAAAACCACAAAAATTGTAATTCATTAAAAGAAAAATAGTTGTCCCTAAAACAATGATAGTAAGAAAAAAGTTCAGCAAGTTGTTATATTTTCAGAAGGCATCTCTTGATCACATCTACTAATAGTATGCTAGGAATTCTTAATTGGAATTCAGTCTGGGGGCTTGAATTTAAATGTAATCGCATTTATGCTATAGCTCTTCTCTTAGTTTCTATCCCCCTCACTACCTTTAGTTTTAAAGCTGAACTGTAAAATAAGATATAGAAAAATATTGTTTTGGTATTTTCCATTGCAAAAATGTAATCAATTATTTTTAAATTGACTGAAAAAACCCTGCTTTGTTGGAGACTTGGCCTTAAGAATTGAGACATTTTGTTGGGTGCCAGGTTGATGGTTAGGATACTTTTATTACAGAAATGCACATTTTTGAGGTGAATTTAGATCAGAGGTTCTCAACTAGTCCTTGCAATGCGTCACATTAATTATAAAATAGTAGGGAAAGCATCAAACTTGCCTATATTTTCAGTGTATTCCTAATGTATTTCTTTGTTTTAGAGAGTGTCAAGGCGCCAATCAGTACTTGTCAAAGCGCCACATTTGGCGCGTGTGCCACTAGTTGAGAATCCCTCATTTAGGTGATTCTTCATGTTGACTGCTAGTGCCCTTTCCAGGCAGGGAATTGAACACGGCTCAATATGTGTAAGATTAGATTGTTAACCATTACACTACAGTATGCGTGTTTTAAATAATACAAAGATTTACCTGGCTAGGGTTGCAACAACTAGGGAAGTGTCTACTTCCACTTCACTGCTATAACAGACATAACATTTTTCAAAACAACATAAAAAATGTATTTGAAACATTAAAAAGCCACATTGTTTTTCAGCATGCGGCCCATGTGTTGTTTCTCATAATTATGTCTGGTATTGATTACTTGGCTGTTTCATCACAACCGACCTTGAAAACCCAAGTTTAGTTTAATTTACAATTTATGCCAAAGTATCCTTTTATGAACCAACTCAACTTTTAGTTCCGTTTTTAATTTCAGGTGAAATGTGTGAATCTGAATCTATCAAAAAGGATTGGTTACATTAAAAGATGACATCAGGACCTTCCCATCATACCTTGTTTCCAATGGGATTTTTGTACAGGTTGTAATGAGAGGGTTTAGGGATCAAACATATATGTATGTAACGGTAGCACAATCAGCAGACCTTTCCCAATTTTGTATTTCAGACATGTTTTGTCCCTAAACCCTCTCATCAAAACCCATACAAAAAGTCCAATTGGAAGCAAGGCATGATGGGAAGGGCCTGATGTCTTCATTTGGTTATATTGATCCTATACAAACACACTCTTGCCCTGGGATTGGGAGGGGATTTTATGTGCAAGTTGTAACCATGTGCATGAATTGACTTTCTTTAACTACCCAAACTTGGATTTTTGACATTTGTCACAAATTTTTTACTATTAGGATCAGATGTAAAATATACCATGAAATAATGTGAGATGTCCAGAATACTCTGTTTGCTACCCGAAATACTGTCTTAGTCAAAACCACCGTAAACCTTTTTTATTCATGCAAATGAATACAGGTATATTTCTGACACATCACACACCCTCCCCCGAGCCTGGTTTCACTGGCAGATACTCAGGATCCAGATTCTGTATGCAGACCTGCAAAAACAAACAGTTTTTACAGCAGCAATCAACTTTCTCATGTGTATCAATATTTGTCAGTGTTTTGATGACAGAAATAGATTTCTATTTCATTCGGTTGACAGAATCGCTATATCCAGGGTGAATCGAGGCTGTTGAGTTTCTTATCTTTAGGACCAGTGCTATTTGAAATGAATAGCAATGGTAACTTATTTATATGAATATAGTTCATTGTTCCAAATCCTAGAAAATTGAGTAAAATACACTCACATTTTAGTGACGTTTCATCGTTAAGCTAACGACTTCTTCAGACTGGCAAGCTTAACAATGAAACGTCACTAAAATGTGAGTATATTTTACTCAATTTTCTAGGATTTGGAACAATGAACTACATTCATATGTTTACTAAACAATCCAGATGAACTTATTTAAAGAGAAGCAATGGTTTATTGTTCAAAGTTTGTGTTTTCCAGTCAGTTAATGGAAAAAATTATCCACAGCCCTCACATATCAGCCATTACTATTTCCCTAATTCCTTCATTTCAATGATTACCGGCAAGCTTTTTTCTGTTAGAGGGCGCTAGGCAATTTTTACCCAATGGCTCCCAATTTTTGCGCCTGGTGGGACAGAAAAAATGAGACCCAGGCGACGGTATTTTTCCCTACTACAGCGCCCGGTTCTTGCTGTTTCATTTTTTTGTCTGAAGTGTGAGTCAAAATTTATGAAGAAATGATTGAAAACATAGATATTTTTTAGAAACAATGCATGTTCATCAAAAGAAAATCTAACAAGTTGTTTTTTTTTATTTCCAAATCAAAATGTTCCGAAATATCATATGAAATTTTGCAAATGCTCCTGGTTCCAAAAACAGCTTTTGGTTCACTGGAAATTTTGAGGACCAGGGGTCACTTTTTTCAGATTTCTGGCTCCTGGTTCTGTCCGCATAATAAAAAGCTTGCATGATTACCGGTATGGTAAAAAAAATTCTTACTGCAATATTAAAACTTTTGGACATGGTCTCTTTCATCATTTCATTGATCATCACAAAGTTGTAGTTTTCACCTTATATATATAATATATGTTAAACAACAGATTTTGACATATAATTTTGTTGATGAATGATTTCATTTCAGATTTTTGGGATACAGCAGGTCAAGAAAGATTTAGTAGTATGCATCCTTCATATTATCATCAAGCACATGCCTGTATATTGGTAAGATTTGTTGGATTCTTCTAAGGGACGCACCATTAGATTTCCAGGGGGAGCAGGAAGTTGGGTTTCCGGGTTGATTTTTTTTTCGCGCCCCATTCGGGAGTGAATTTTCCCCCCTGGAAATTACTGTTTTTCTGCCTATTCCATGTTCAGGGGAGAATTTTTTTCTTCTGCCTGTGGAGGGGGAATCTTTTTTTTTTTCAAAAAACTTCCTCCCCCCCCCCCCCCCCACTGGAAATCTAATGGTGTATCCCTAAGAATATTTCTAGATGGTTCAATACTTGATCTTCAGTATGTCACATATACCTCAATTGACAGCCATTAGGACTGGTGGTCTATTTTGGATATGTGAATTAGACTAAAATCGTTTCCAGACATGCGTGGCCTAGTGGTATAAGTCCCAGACATTGAGCGTTGTGGATTCGAATCCGGTGGGAGGCGTTTGTAGTGTCCTTGAGCAAGATACTTGGTCTTATGTGCTCCTGTCCACCCAGGTGTTAAATGGATACCGGTATTCTTCTGTGCTGGAAAGGCAGTGCCGTACGAAGCGGGGGGGCAGGGGGGGCACTCGCCCCCCCTGGCTCGAAAAATCGGGACGCTGGCGGGACAAAAATTAAAATATCGG
>JXSR01S018779.1:54065-65958 GCA_000969725.1 Ophiothrix spiculata
ATCAGGCGTACGTTTGATTTCAAACGTAAATTTACATTGTATCAACCTATTTTACGTTTGATAAATCAAGCGTACGCTTGCAAATCTTTATGAAACGGGCCCCAGGACTAACTAATTTAGTCCCGGATTAGTACCGGACTAAACCATTCATTTGTTCTAACAATAATTGCAATGTTCTATAACAGACAAATGAATTAAATATTAAAATTTTCAGTGTAAATCTGTAATCAAGAACATAAATTATTGCTAGATTTCCCCAAAATTGTGTGATTTGAATTTTCCAGGAGATCTTAAAAGCACTCTTGCAGGAAGCATTAAAGGGAGCTTATCTGAAAATGAAGATGCTTACCATAATGCTCAGTTTTATCAAGCTTTCATAACACACTTGATGGAAGCAGGGTGGCTTAATCGAGCTTGCCCTCTTCAAATGGAAGTCCCTACCTCAGATGGGTCTTGTTGAATTAAATCACCGTAGCGATTGGTCCTATATTGAATCAAGTGTGTAGAACGTCTCAATGTTCATTTACATTCGAAGTCGGGTCATGCACGCCACTCTCGACGTATGCATGAATCGCGTGGCAATAATCAATTGAAATCAACAAATCACTGCCGATCTGTGCGTAAGTGTGTTTAAGTTAGTGCATTGTTACGCAGGACATCTTAACAACATGTGTCAGCAATAAACACCCCTTGAACGAGTGAAAACAACCTTGAGATAAAGTATCATTTCTTGATGTGGGCTCCGCATCTCTCTAGTTTGATGAATGAGGTTTTATTCAAATGAGTTATAAACGCAAAAATGCTGACTACACAAAAGCAAACTTGATCTGGATCTGGGACCGATACTTTGCAATGGCCGAACATGATTACCCAACCACAGAGCAATAGAGTCAAGATTCTTGCCCATGAAAACTAGGAGACCGGGGACCGATTTCACTGACGTTTAGCGATGGTCGCTAACCCTGTTTTGATCGCTAACTCCAAAAATGATCTATAAAAAGCAAGTATTTTTAACAATTTAGCGATCATTTTTGGAGTTAGCGATCATAACGGGGGTTAGCGATCACTGCTAAACGTTAGTGAAATTGCCCCTTGGTCTGTCCAGGGCTCTTTCTATTGTAATATTATGAGTCCTGTGCTCTAACCGTTTGACCACACTCCCCTCAACATCCTAAAAGAGAAAATGATTGGAAGAAATTTAAATTGGTTAAAAATTAAGTCAAAATACATAATTTCTCAGTGGTGTAGATCCTATCATCTATATCAGCTCCAAAATCGAGTTTTGTGTAATACTGCACCAAATTAAGCTAACATAAAATGTATTACAGGCAGGTGACCCGATCTAGGAAAAAATTTAACAAATCATGTCTTTTTATTTGAGTGAAGAACCATCAGTCTACATATTTCATTTCCTGATTTTTAGTTGCATAACTTGAGTCAAGTTGATATTACAGGCAAAATGGTATCTAAAATAACAAAGAAATAATATAATAAGGGAAACTTATAGAGCGCAGTTAACAAAAGCCTCAGTGCGCTGAACAATAAAAAAACAATTAAAACTACACAATATACTTTACATAAATTACACTATCAAACTTTAACTACAATATAAACATGGAAATGGTAAAAACCCGAGAAATGGCAAATAGTTAAAATACACAAATAAACAGGAGTCCAATAGCAAGCAAAACGGATGACCGGCATCATAAGTCTCATAAATAACATTCACAAAGTTAAAAAGACATGCATATACAGTCAGATAAAAATCATTTTAAAATGTCACGCGAGATAAGCATTAAAGAATGATTAAGTAAAAAGATGAGTTTTCAACAGCTTCTTGAAAGTTTCAACAGTCAGAGCACAGCAAATTTTGAGAGGTAAATTGTTCCATAGAGCGGGCGCAGCTGAAGAAAAGAAAACTACATGACTGTTAAAGCTTGTTTTAATTATTGATTAGGTCAAATCTTACCATGTTGCATTTTAAAAGCTTGGTTTGCATATCTTAGGTCAACAAATTGATGTTATTTTGTACCACTTTAAGTTCATCCCAATTACAACCCTCTGAAACAATATTATTGTATTTAAGGTCAAGTAATAAAAATATATATGTTTCTCGTCTGGATTTTTGAAAAAACTGATGCGGGCCGTTTATATTTATTATTTTTATATTTGAAGATGGCCTTCATTTCAGATTTCCAGCAAGCCACAACAATACCTTCACTCTTGCAGAATGGTACTGTGCATGAAGAAGACATTTCTTGCAAACAAAAATTAGTATATGTGACCCGTCATATCGAAAGGTACCTTAATACCGGCATAGTAAATTACGAGATACAGGCCATTGAAGCTGAGCATAGTCAAAAATCACGTCCAAGGTCGAATTTCTGATTTCATCAGAAACGTTATCTTTGAAGTGTATTCTATCATATTAATCAGGTTCCAACATCCAAAACATAAGACAACTGTTTTAAAAACCGAGATAAAAATCCTTTCTTACAGAAACTTTAAACTTGATTTTCTCGGAACTTTGGTTTTCGGAATCAGCCCGATACCTTTTACCAATTTGGGTGTAACTTTGTAATCGAACATCCAATAACCAAAAGCAAGGTGTCATTTTAAAGCTTAAAATATAATCTTTCAGATGAGATCAAAAAATCAATTTTAATTTGCCGACCTTAAGGTACCTTTCGATATGACGGGTCACATATATGCATAGTTTTATCAATGTGACATCGAGAGTATTTTGAAATTCTGAAAATTCTGGATTTTTTGTGCTTTTTGTTCATATTTTGTGAGAATAAACAATAATTAAAAAATAACATGCGTGCCAAAAAATGATGTGGGCGGGGACGAGAAACATAAATATTTTTTTACTTTGCCTAATAATAATACATGGTGATTTTTCTGTATTTTATGTTGCAGTACTTTGATGATTTAAAATTGTCACCAGACAGCGGTTTAGATTCAGCCAATAACTCAGAGGAAAAACAGAACGGAGAAGAAGAAGAAGAAGAAGGGGCAGCTGGAACATCATGACCCTAACCTAACATGGGTCAAGGGATAGGGTCATAGGTCAAGATATGAAGAATATGATGAAGGTGGTAAGATGGTTTCATTGGCTCTTCAAATGTTGGCATTTGAAGTTGAGATTATTTCAGGATTTCTGTTTACAAGGCTTGAATACGGGCCTTAAGAATCATGCCTTTCGCTTGTTATTGTACCAACTATTTTGCATAGACAATTTTCATCTATTTTTTGAGAAGCTGAAACAAGCTGAACACATTCTGGTCTGTGAGTCTGCAATATGGACTAGATGCAACGGTCATGAACCAGTTAGATTTAAGTAGTATTGGTCAACCGCTGTATATTACAGTGCCTCACATTCTGTCAGATTCTGTAGTGATATGGAGAACAGGTCTGTTGCGTATAAATTTCCAAGTTTTGTACAGTGACTGAATTGAAGACCTGTATTGAATTTCTGTGCACTGACCTCTTTTTTGGAATTGCCAGATGCAGCATTTATAACTGTGGACCAAATAACTTAATATTGAGAAGCTGTGCTCGAAAGCATCTTGTTGTCGTTCATGGAGCACAGTTATTGTACCTCTGGATGTGTTCACAGATTGGCCCGACAAACATGTGTAAATTGTTTCATGCGCAAACCATGTCAGATTTTCAAGCAGCGTCTATTGCAACTTGTTCTGATAAAGGTATGCCAATTTTCCCGCTTATCCGTTGACAAGACTCATGGCATGTGCAGCCGTAAAATGACTGGAGGTACAATAACTCAACCTCCTTGTGCGACAATCAAAGATGGTCACCATCCCATAAGATTTACACTGTGGCCAGATCAAAATGGCCCGAGATTTTCTTCCTTTGTCCTTTCCGACTCTTTACTTTGACATTGCGCTTGTGTGCTAATTTACTACCCTACGGCTTGAAGGTGATAGACCGAGGTACAGAGATTTGTTATTGTGGGTAGAAAGCTTATTGTTCCAAGATATTTATAAGCCCAGTGTCATTGTCATGTACTTAAAATTGTCCACTTAATAATTGAACACCAAGTTAGTGTGCTAATTTACTGCCCTGCCGTTGAGACTTCAGTGGGTGTCAAAATTACCTGTAAAGCCCTGTGGTGTGACTAGAAAAAGCAAATTATCATGTGGTCCAGAAAGATGTGCAACTGATGAGATTGCACCATTGACTTGCATTTGTTATTTCTGTAATTGGACATCGCTTAGCAAGAATGAGGATATTGTTGCAAATTAGAGGAGAATGCCAAATTGGACATGGGAGGTTCTTATTTATTTATTTGAGCTTTCATTATACAGGGTAGCTTCTTCAGTGTCAAGGCACTGCTATTCTAGAAGGCCCTGTTACAATTGAAAATTTACATATAACATATATATAGACATAAAATTTACATAATATTTACATGAAACCAATAAAATAAGATTTAAATATATGAATGACATACAATTATAGAAAACCAAGAAGAACAAATTCAAATATTCTTGATTAAATATTTGAACTGACCAAGGGACAAAGAACTAAATTTTGAACGAGTGTCAGTGTCAACAGAATTGTTCCAAAGGTTTGCTGCTCTGACGTGAAAAGTTCTGAAACCAGAATTTGTTTTAAAGCGGGGTACAACAAGCATGTTTGATGAATTTCCTCTTGTTCTGTAACTATGGGTAGTATGAGTAAAGACAAAATCTGAACACAAATAATTAGGAGCTTCCCCTATCAGACACTTAAATAACATAATAAGAACATGTTTCTTCCAAGTTACATCTAGTTTTTGCCACTTAAGATCATTCATCATAGAATCAATTGGTGTTCTAATATCAGCTGAAAGGATGATTCTAGCAAGATTGTTCATAAGAACTTGCAGCCTGTTCGTAAGAGTGAAAGAGCTATTAGACCAAACTTGACTACAGTAATTAAAGTGTGGCATCACTAAAGAATCAGCAAGTTTCTTAAGAATATAATTTGGAAGATAATATTTTACACGACGAATTACACCACAACGTTTAGAAACATTTGAGGATATGAAGTCAATATGTTGAGCCCAAGTCATTTGACTGTCAAATATAAGACCAAGATATTTAAAACAATCAACCTTTTCAATTATTTCACCATTATATACTAAAGAAATTTCATTAAATCTGTCAAGCTTATGAGAAGATCCAAAAAGCATCATTTTTGTTTTACTAAGATTTAGAGTAAGATTATTTTCTCTAAACCAATCAGCTACAATACCCATATTATCATTAAGGCTCTTTTGGAGAGAAGAAGGGTCTGATGAGCTAACTAGTAATGAAGTATCATCGGCATACATAACTGATTTACAAAGAATACTATTTGGAAGATCATTAACAAAAATGATAAATAATAAGGGACCTAATATAGACCCTTGTGGAATTCCAATATCAATAGGTTTTAAGTCTGATAAAGAAGTGCCAATTTTGACAGATTGCTTACGATCACTGAGATAAGATTTAAACCAGTTGAGTTCCATGCCACTGATACCATATTTCTTGAGCTTCTTGATGAGAATATCATGATTAACAGTATCGAAAGCTTTCTTGAGGTCAAGAAAGCTTTCTTGAGGTCACTTACTGTGACCGAAGCAAAAGCAGATGATTGAACAGACTATGTTATGTAATCAAAAACACTGGCTGTCTTCAGTGATGTTAATTGACAAAGCTTCTGCCTTGTATTTATTATTTATTCAAATTGATTCAAAGGTGACATGATAAAGGGGAATGAGTCCGATGTCAGAAATATTGATTTTGAGTTGCAGGGTAAGGTGGAAAAAAATCTTTGTTTTATATTTCTTTTTAAAGTTTAAGGAATTGTATCTCTGGAACCAGATGAAATGATTGGGTTTGGATCAAAATGTATGCATTTAACACAAAATTAGGGTGTAATAGAAATCAAAATTGAATTTTTTTGACAATATAACTCATGTCCTTGATAGTGTCACAAGTGATGAGTTAAGGGTTCCTCGTAAATCGTACTGTCAATGAAATCATAGTTTCTTGCATATAGTAATCGTCACGTAGTAAAAGTGTATATGAATTTCATCTTTTACTTGTTGCTTTTATTGTGCAAGAAACAATGATGCTGATAATATGTTAGGATCTTTCTAATACCTTATACGTGTGATTCATTTGAGAAAGTTAATATTTAACCCATGTAATGGTTGCAGAAACCAGAATAGATATGTCTTTAAATTACAACTGCTGGTTGGACTAAAGTAAAAGTCTGTTATGTTTGAACCAATGATGGAACCAATTTATATTGTTCGTGGAAGGGACTTTTTATTCCTTTGACAGATTTTCTCTCAGATATCTTATATATATATTTTTTCTGTCAAGATCCCATAGGCTACGGAAGCTCTCCATTTCGAATCATTCCCTGAAAAACCAAAAACTGCACTTCCATTCAATGACCTCTAAATTTGGACCAAATCAGGGCCTCCCACCCATAGATCCCATATTTATTCACTTCAAAGGATCGTCATGGACTACATCTATATTATAGGCAAAATAAAAGTCCAATGGACAATGACGACAAAAATCCATGGTAAGTGTTGCATTTATAAACAATGGGGCCCTGCACCCTGGATTCCTGTTTACATTGTCCAATAATTTTTTGATTTGCCTATAGTTTTAGATAACTGAACTTTCCCTTATGGTTCTAGACAAAAAATGTAGTCGCACTACTACAAATGTTGTTTCTCCAAACCATCGCCATGCTTACATCTTCATCATCTTCTTCATATAAGTTTTAAAATTTGTACTCATATGATCAGCCAATCAAATCATGCCAAAAGTGTTTCAACCAATTGGCTACTGACAAGTTCTATGTCATGTACTTTCAAATGACTGCTATTTCTATTATAGTTGGTTAAGTATTTATGAATGTTTTTAACAAAAATGATTGTGAAATTCTACCCAAAAAAATATGACTTCAAAACTGTGCCGCTGTACTATTGAATGTCTGTGTCTGTAAACTAATCAATTAACTTTTCCAGTCTAACCTGAATGATAAAAGGTACATTTGAGTGTGTATCCAGCAAATAATGTTCCTTTGCAATTGTGACTGTCCACCACAAAATTAGCACAGATGTCCGCCTTTCTGCTATTTTGTTTTCGTGAGATACGGGGACTGGCAGCGACTCAGTCTAATGTCAGCCATATTCAATTTATATGATCTATGATAGATCATAGCCAGTGCTCAAGAATTGTATTCAGTGTAAGTCATCTCGTCGTGTTGGTGCAAGAAAGTCATATCTGCAATAGCTGTCTGTTTTCATAAATTTGCATCGCACACTGATATAATGTCCAATCTTGGGTCTGTGGCTCTTGAAATGGTTCTTCAGGTGAGGGTGTCACCTGAAGAACCATAATAAGAGCCACTGACATATATGGGAGACAAATTTTGAGTATTTTGTCGCATTTTACTGATAATGTGTAAAATAAGTATCGCATATGGCAGCCATTGCAGATACAAGTCTCTTGCACTCAAATGAAGATCTGTGTATCTGCTGCATTGCCAAAAGCAATAGATTCAAGTTTGATACAAAATTGGATGGATTCAGCCCATATTTATTGGTCGAGCTATGAGTTGCAAAAATATTGGGTGAGGCGCAGTCAACGCCAATATTTTAAAACTCACAGCAAAACCAATAAATATTGGGCATAAATCATTCAATTTTTTCATTATCATGCGTAGCATCATGTATTGGACAGCTCAAAGCATGATAATGGGTAGAGTTGGTCTGACACACTATCTTTAGTGTGTATGAAAAACGCCAACTTGAGTGCTCCTTTGTGATGGATTATCACACTAAATATACACATCAAATTTCCTTGTGTAGCAGTTTATCTGGTATGTTACTCCTATTATTCAATCCTCTGTTCAATTACTGTTGGATTGTTACTGCACCGTTACAAAAGACAATGAGCTTTTCCTGCAATATACTGGCGCATGTCAAGCTGGACTCGTACTCTTAAATCTAAGCCTGCACACATGTGTACATCATATTTCTGAGTTTGCCATTAGCTCAGTTTCAAATGTAAGCCTAATGCTAAATGTGTTGATGCAAAGCAGTTCATGAGTTTGAGCAAAGCTGAAATTTGACTGCATTTTCATTGCCACTGGCAGCGACTCTGAAAGTGTGACAGATCTGCCTGTATAAGAGTCAATTTAGCTAAAATCCCTGGCAAAATTCCTCGGACAAAATTGATCATGTGGCCACGAATTGCAGGGAACCAATCGCATTCGTTACCAATTGGCCCTGCATTCTGGATGTTTATTTACATCGTCTGAAGAATTGTGATGCCGACTTTAGTAAAACAATATTAAACCTCAGTTATTAAGTGTCAGGAATGTGGAGTTCAGCCAATAGATTGGTATCAAGCAAGTACCATATAGCTACTACATCAGGATTTTTGTTGTGTATACCTTCATGTCAAGTGTGTTTATACTTCAGTTCTGTAATCTGTTATTTTTTACTTTTGACACACCATGCTCAACACCTTGATACTTGTACAGTTTGTTCAGGAATAAAAAAGCCTTATTAGAAATGTTTTTGCTGATCAAAATTTTGGTGCTGATCAGCTTGTTTTGTCTGTCAAATATTTTGAATTTGTCATTCGTAAAAGTCTTTAAAATGTGATAAAAATATGTACAGTTTTTCGAGGTAGAAATGGTATTTAAAATCAATAGAATTTTTATGAAAACAAATATTGTACTTACAAAGGACAATTATTTATTGTGTCCATGTATAGTTTGTAACAATGCTATTTATTAAATAGTCAAAGAAGTGTTAAATATTCATGGTCCCTTTTAAGGCCAAATAAAACAAAAACATGTTTCAAGTGTTCAAGTCTTTGCATTTATTGTTTTGGATGACCTTAAATGTTGCTTTTGCTTTCAAAGTCTTGATATTGCATGGTATAGGATTAAGAGTATGATATGAGCTTTGAAAGTTTCAATGCCGGGTCATGAATGTCTCTGTTTTTGAAAACTTTGACTTGAAATATGATTATTTTTTAACTTGGCTACATGACCTATTATATCAATTATTTGTTTAGTGTTACATATTATTATTTGTGAAATGGGTTGATAGCTATTTCATAATTCATTTGATAAATTCATTCAATAAAGAATATGCAAAGAGATGTAGTGCCAACTGATATACATTGTTTGATATTGTGTTAAATCAGAAGGTTCTGACGCATGTATTTTTGTCAAAAGGCAAATGTCGGATGACAACTCTATAAACAGGGTACACATTTTAAGCTTAACAACTTCTTTGAGGGTCAAATTGTTGTTGCCAAATGTTCAACTTGAAGTCTTCATTGAACAACCAGACGTTTGTTTATAAAAAAAACCATTGTAATTCAGTCAATGAGTTGTATATTTTAAAGAACCAATCACTGTATCAATAATGATATAATCAATGAGATATTAATAACTTTCTGATATAATCAAGTCAAACCTGAAAATAATGACAGTGGAATCTGCATTCAGTTTATTATATGCGGAGGGATTTTGTTTTGTTTTGTTTTGAGGTTTGACCAAAGATTAAAAGAAGATTGTCTCTGATACCGTGTGCATAGATTTTAGAAATCTATATTTTAACACATTTTAAAAAGATCAGAGATGATTTTCAGATTCCCCCCCCCCCTTCTTTTTACCAAAGGTGGAAATTTTCTATTTCAGAGGGAAAAAAAGGAGGAAAATGGTCCAAATATAAGAATAAAAAAGAATGTGTACATTTGCATAGCTTTTTTGACTAAAACAAGAATGCTTAGTACATTAAACATTTTCGATTCCAAAGGAACTAAGACCATTTTTTTTGCTAAGATAACACTAAACATACAATTGATTTTTAAGGACCTACTGTTCTGTGTTGCTAATTTTATATACAGAAGAGAAGAATGTCTATAAAAACTGTTGCCCCAACTTGGGCTGCTTCTGTGAAGTAGTTCTATTTAGACGTAAACCTGTATGTGATTGAAAAAACCCTGTATGTGATTGAAAAAAAATGGATGTCATTATTGAGATCGTGGTTCTTGGAAAATATCCTTGTCTGTTTTTGTAAGTTTGCAATTTGTAGAATTGAGTGCAAGAAAGTCGTATCTGCAATAGCTGCCGGTTTTTCATAAATTTGCATTGTACACTGTGTGATGTCTAGTCTTGAGTCCTCACTCATGAAATGGTTCTTCTATTCAAATGACATTCATGGGCCACTGATATATGGGAGAGAAATATTGAGAATTTTTTTGAATTCCTAGGGTTTGAGTGTGAAATAAATATAACATATGGCAGCCATTTTGGATACGACTTATTTGCACTCACTTGACGATGTGGTAAAACATTGTAGTCCAAGCACAGACATAGTGATTGGTATCCTGCTGTAAAGTGTGCTGAGACATAGTAGAATTTGCCTGTGTCTTTTGTACTGTTGATTTGGTACTGTAGTGTGTCCAAAAACATCAACAGTGGAAACTTGTGAACATACACACAAAAAGTATGACCTGTGAAATCAGACCTGCATACCTGTCAACATTCCTAAATTCTTAACTTTTGAAAATGAGTAAGCAAAAAAAAAAAAAAAAAACCCGACTCACAATGATCTCATTTTCAATTTCTCAACAAAATGTAGGGTGTACACGGTCTGTTATACACGGTACATTTTTTCTCAAAGCGGGATATTTTTTTTTTCAAAAGCGGGAGATAGCGGATGATTTTTTTTAAAAAGCGGGAGAAATGGCTACTCGATCGGGAGGTCAAGAGGACTACCTAAAATCGGGAGACTCCTGTCTAAATCGGGAGACTTGACTGGTATGGACCTGCCAAGGAGTAAGATTTTGTCTCGTTTATTGAAATTGTCAAATCTTTTGTGACAGCATTTCTTAATCAGCAAATTGTTGAAATTACATAACTTCTTGTTTATTTTTGATGAAAAAACAACAACTTTGGCTCTCACAGCTGGCTTGCAAAACATCCTAACATAAAAGAAATTTATCATGCTTAAACAAGAAATCCACTATATCTAAAACAAATGGCTTCAGCATTCACCATTATTTTTCATGAATGATTTCACAAAGTCAGTTTCAAATATTGACGTATGTTTTGCAAAGTTTGACATTCTCTGCAATATCAAATTAGTGAATGGGTCCTAAAAATCATTCTAAGGGTATTTGTGTATCAGATTTTGTGTAACAGGTACCATAATTTGTGTCAATTTTACTATGTATGTATAGGTGTCCGTCATGTCAGTTGTTAAGATGAAACGAAAACTGAATCCTGTAGATGGCTATTTGTGTGTGGTTTCACAGAACAGTATCTTTAACAGTCCGGTCCGACTGCCTAAACAGGCAATGTTTCCTGTGATGGCAGTATGTTGCCTGCGCCGGCAATATCATATCCCACAATGCATTGGTGTGATTCAAATTAACTGTTTGTTATTTGCTTTGATTTTATTTTAGCACATAACTAAAAAGTTCGCAACTTGTCTTTGTTTTCTTAATGTATTAGTGGTTGTCGACTATTTTCAAATGTTTTCAAGTATTATTTTATTATTTCTGGTATTTAATTTGAAATTTTGAATAAACATTAAAAATCTATTGTTATTTAAATTCAACTTTCTCCCGGTCAAATAATTTTTCGCTTGGTGAAAAAATTCGAATTTGTATTTAGTTTCATCCCACAAAAGTACAATTCCAACTGAACTTTTATAAAGTTGCTAGGGAGTAATTTAGGGTAAGGTTGTTGAATTTGACACAGTTGACAAATATGATGTTGCCTGGCCAGGCAATATGTTGCCACATTGGGAAATATTGCCTGTTCAGGCAGTCGGACCGGATCGTTT
>JXSR01S018779.1:75674-89850 GCA_000969725.1 Ophiothrix spiculata
GGGGATTTTCAAAATGCTGAAAAGCTTGTAACGTGGAAACGAATGGTCAGAATCAAGTGAAAATTTTCAGTATATTTATAATGTACTCTTCTTATTATTTAGCTAGAAAACAGGTGAGGTTTTTGTCACATCAAAATCATGAATTGCACATTTAAGTAGGGGCAACAACAGTTTTCAACGTTTCATAGCTTGATAAAAAGCGTGACGCATAACAGAACATGGAAAAAGGTGCACTTTATCAGAATTTTAAAGTATATGCCAGCGTGGTTTGAATGAGAGAGCGCCATCTTTGTTGACTTATAATCGCCTTGAGTCACCATGTATTCTCATTCTTAGTCACAAATTTGAGTCATTTATAACGATGAAAATTACTGCCAAAAACTATAAACATTATCATTGTAAAAACATACACCCCTATTCAAACATGAAATCCAACCCAGTAAAGCTGTTCGCGCCGGAGGTGTGCGTATACCTGCATCGCGCCATGATTCTGAATGCGCGGCTACACTGCGTTTCACGCTGAACGCACTGTCATCTATCGTCTCATAATAGATGGCCAAAATTCCTTATTAGGAAGTAAAAATCGCACTCAGTGACTAAGAATATCAGCTCAATGTCAAATAGCATGGCAGCACATTGAGTCCATTATGGTTACATGGTTCCAGTGTCCCGTTATCTATAATGTCACTATTGCACATTTTGAAGAGATATTGAAGTTATGCGGTTTGGAAGTCTCTGACACCACCCTCCATAGGCCTGTATTCCAGAAAGGTATTTAGCTAAATCGGGGTTTAACTGAACATCAACTGCCCAGGAATGATACGCACCATTGCAGCTTTCAAGCGGAACAGTTCAATGAGCTGTGCTGTTGACGACCATTAAAACCATGGTTTAGCTTAAGGCCTTTCTGGAATACGGGCCCACATGTTTACAAAAAAGCACATAGGCTACAACTGGATAGTAGGATTACTATTTTCTATTGATTTCGTGACAACTTCAAAAGGTGCCATTTTTCCAAAAAAACAGATGTGATAGGGTGCATAACTCTAAATGTTTAGAATTCTTACCAATTTACATTGCTGTGCAAAAAAGTACAAATGACAAAGATAGGTTGGCAGGAATAATAAGAACTTAGGTAAAAAATGCAAACTGTCTTTAAAAGATCAAATTATGGACAATAAATGGATGGAAAACAGTATAAAGTATATTGACGAAAAGCCTGATTCTGAATACTGCATTCAACTAAGCCTTGAATGATAACACCATGGTCTGTAATTATTACATGTAAAAGTATTTGTGTGAAATTACTACACAGCAGTCACTGTGGTAACATAATTAAACCAATAAACCATTCTGGCCCATGCCTCGAAACTAACACTGCCACTGGCTTTGAACTAATTAATTAATGGTTCAAAATCAGAACGCATGAGCCAGTCGACAAAATCACTTTTTTGATTCCATCACATTTTCAGCTAACAGACTGATGTCACTCTTGATGCCCAATTAAATGCAATTTTTATTAGCATTACAAAAGTACTGATAAGAAAAACAGGAAGATACAAGAAAATTAGATGGATACCTCCTCCTCTACAAATTACACAATCCCAATTTTATCATTTTTTCTAAAGTGTACAAAAATGCAGACCCTCTTGCAGTTTAACATACACATGTCAATTTTAACGACACGCCATTGAAACTCAATGCATGGGTACATCACGCTTTGCTCTTCAACATGATTTCAAAGTTACCACAAAACCAACAGATCTGGTATGGTGAACAGCAAAAATGTAAGTTGCATTGTCAAATAAGTCTTGATAAAATGTCAAAATTTCTCAGTGAAAAAAAATGTGATGAAGCAAAAACATACTGTAAAAACATGTCATACGTTGAGTTCTATGGTATCTCTGAATTTGGTTTCGGCATAAGGGTAAATATGTGATTTGGGCAAATTGTTGATGTGATTGGCCAAATCAATATTTTTTCAATCAATCAAATGCCTGTCCCAGCATGTATTACCAGATGCTGAAGCATGGAGCACGGCTTTCAGAATAGTATTTTAGTCTTGTGTTTAGTATAAACAATATGTATACCAATAGAGAGTTAGCATGTTATGAAGCCTACATGTAAAAAACCACAGAGTAACATTATTGTATCCAGCGGTATTGTTAAAAAATGCTGAAAACCAAAAGCAACTGGGTGCAACATTTTATTCATCGTTTACGGTAATTTTTCTGTTTGTAAAAACATTTTAGTGAATATTCCCCACTTTCCCAGATTTTGAATGTTGCTGGGTTGAGAAAGATAACATTTAAAGCCAAATTTGGTTGATTTTTCCTATCTAATAGACCATATCTATAATTGACATACTCCCGCCACAGAATCGGACAGGGAACGGAACTCAGAGCGAGATCAAGTAGTATATTTATCATACTTGGCCTCATTCTGAGTTCCGATTCCCCGCTCGATTATATGGATTTATCCCATCATCGGCGGGAGTATGTCAATTATAGATCTATTCACTGTACAAAAACAGCAACGATATTGTTACCAATTGTACAGCAACTTGCACAATTTGAATTCTATTAAGTCACATGCATACTCTCTATTGCTGAAGAATAAAAAAAAGATACGACAGTTAGTACTTCATTTTATTTTCTTGATTAGCTATAGCACTGATGTACAATCAGTATAAACTTGAAATACGCTGTCGGTGTCAAACTCAAGAGTACTTTTCTATCATGTTTATATATAAAATGCACATAAAATTTGGCATGATAAATTATTTCTCATAAAGTTGCAACAACAATTACACTGCACAGACTTGAAACTTCAAAATATTCAAAACACATATGGTGTTAATCTTGCATCCAATCAAAAATCTCATTATATACAGACAGAGGTCAAAGGTCAAGAATAAAACAAGAACAAGACATTTTATAAGTCTATATAGATTATAACCTACAAGTATATATTAGTATTATCATCATATTAAAGCCACATTTTAGAATTCATTTTTGGTTAATTTCCATTACATTTAATAGTTTTTAAGGCTGGAGAACAGTCTTTTGGATACATTTTCAATATTGTTTATGTAAGAAATATGAAATTCTAATTGAATTCATCTATCTGTATTTTACGCCAAATAAGATATTTTATTTGATATTGAAAGCTTAGTTTGAAATTATTTTATAGATAATTATCAAGTTTTGTGAAGCATGACATGTTGTATAAAACTAATTAACAAATAGTATTACATTCCAAAGCATTCTGACAGCTTCTGATCATAGTAGTTAAAGGTCTTTATGTTTAATATTGAGAAATTTCAACTCTTTTATTATTTTTTTATAATTTGTCCAACTTACAAAAATAAAAAGAAAATTCATTCAAAAGACAATTCCCTTGATATTTCTTTATAATATTTACACATTTGTACAAAATTTTGTTTACATGACATAGATAAATACTGAAGATTTTGTCGGGTTTACATACATACAATCATTATACATAATTTTGAAGAGACGACACTAACTCTATATCTCTATTCAGTGATCTCTATAGTTATTTCAGTACAAAAATAGACAATGGGAAGGAGAGGGATACGAGTTAGTGGCGGAAATACAAAAGACAGGCTGAGACTGACTATAGAATAATCTTGTAAAACTACAGATTCCACGTACTTGTAAATTTCTTTTATTTATACAGCGAGTCATTATTTGTGCAGAGACCATACTCAACTTGCATATCTCCTATGCCCCCTCCCATAAACGGCCCATATGCCCCCTCTCATAAACGGCCCATATGCCCCCTCCCATAAACGACCCAGAGGCTTGTAATGAACGTAGTATGTATTTCTTTGAAACAAATAACCCTACTTTTTCCATGCAATAACTTATTTTTTTTCAAGATGATAAATCGTTCATCGATTTCGATCAGTTACCGTAATGATTAGCAGAAGACCGAAGTCTGGAGCAGCTAGTTTTCTTGCAGGAAATGACCCTGAAAGTACAGTTTCCCAATTAATTAACCGTGGCAAATTGGTCAGTTTCTATACAAATCTTTGAATATTACTGTTAGCTCAACTTAAATTCTGTGATTTTTTTCAGTCTATATCAAGCATTTCTTATCCCTAAAAATCTTGCCTCAAAATATTTTGTAAAATGATTTTCTGTGACAGACATAAATTTCATATAAATTAAAATGTGTGTAAACATTCGACACATTTAATAAATGTCCATGTTACATGTATAATGAGACAAAATTGCATGAATTTAGTGTAAAAATGTTTCTGGAAATAAAGAACAGCTAGAACTTCACATACATGTAGCAGCATGTTGAACTTTGATATTATATTTCAAAATTGGCAATTTTTGGACCACCCTGTATAGTAGGAATGGTAATTTTGGACCACCCTGTATAGTAGGAATGGTAATATTGGACCACCCTGTATAGTACGAAAGAAGAATATCTGAGGTATTTTCAAGATGGAGTTAATATAATAACTTCATATAATGATTCATTGAGTAAACTCAATGATGAAGGTATATTTTATTTTGTTTATTTTTCATCAAGGGATTTATTTCTACAAACCCACATTTATTTCTTTATCACAAAATATTTACATAATTTTGGTATTTTAATGTGTGGTTATCAATATTTAAATTTTAAAAATTTCAGGACAAATCACCTCTTCGTTAGATATTCTTGTTCTGTATTTCATCAAATCTTTATTGATAACCACATTTAGAAATTCTAGATACTCTAAAATCATGATTATATTCTACAAGATAAGAAAGAATGATAATTTTGTATTAATCTTTTTTCTTCATAGTAAGACTATTTCATTCATAAGTCTAGAGAAAAACACCTATATAACAAATTTTGTACTGATTTTATCCCATATTTGTCAATAATAGAGCTCAAATTCAAAGCAGTAAAAAAACCATTGTCTTAAACCAGAGAACGTTTCTAACAGTGTTAGTAACTGAAATAGAAAATGAAAAGGAAACACATAAAAAAACTTTTGTTACACCCTGAACATGGCAAGCCTCTCAGTAGAGAATGGCTCAAATTATATACCTTGAAATACTGCAAGTCAAAACAAATAAGAAGATGACAAAATTGTGCTAACTGAGTACAGTGCAGTAGGAAATTATACAAAATACAAACTTACATGCACCAATTACATGATTAAATGCACCTTAGGAAGTTCGATGGTGGGTATCTTGAAATAAAAACATTTTTCAGTCAGCAAATGCTTTATGAATTAATACATTTGCATGTCTTAAGCCCTGTTTAGACAGCCCATGGTAATTGTGCTCTAGATATTTTTAAGGCTACACTCTTAAAAAGCCAGGATCAAACATGAGCTTATCCTGATCCCAAAAAGTATCAGATTGATCGAAAAAGGATCAATTTGATCCGAAAAGGATCAGATGTGGTCCATTTCTGGATCATATTTTGATCCGAAATCAGGATAAGCTCATATTTGATCCTGGCTTTCTAAGAGGGTAGAAAACATCACAGCAGCATTTTTACTGACTTCAATCAAAAAGGCAATTATAAATGCGGCAAAATGGCTGTAGAACTCCTAGAAATGCCAACAAGTACTCAAAACTTAAAGTACCAACAAAGCTAAATGCAGTGTCTTTATTATGTGTTGTTTTATTGGAATTTATTGATTTATCTCATAATTCTTGCATTTGACTGTCAATTTTTTTGTGATCCAATATTGTGATTCAATCAATTATCATAATATTGATGTGCCTGTCTCAGAACTTTCTGTCCATAGGCCAAGATTACACATTTTATAAATCATCTGATATTGTGAAAAAACTATCGAGTCAATCAATTTATCAACTTGTTGTGATTATCCTGGAGCTTTCTGTCTCAAGTCAAAGGTCAAAATTGCTTAATTTATTAATCTGATCTCGTCTAGTGTTTCAACTATCATAACAGTGATCTGAAATTAATGTTGATATACTTAGATCAACACCAAATATCGTGAATTGATACAGGTAAGCGTGTGCATAGCTGAACACAGCACAACTGCAGGAGACGCAGCTCATGTTGTACGCGTGACTCGCGCATCAGTATCTACGACGCGTGTGTAAGTGGGATTATTAAGCGGATGAAGAAAAGCCTCATAATTTCCGCCTATTTAGTGTTGATCAAAGTATAATACAGGATGACTTTAAGATTTTGAGAAAATAAGAATATGTTACACATCTTTAGACAAGTTGAAAACAAACCAATATCAAAACAAATGTTTCAGGTCAAACCTGTTCATCAAGTGTATACCGTAATATATAAGCCAATCAATAAAGCATGGGATGCTTCATTTCATCAGATACTTGACGAAAGGTTGAGATTTAAATCATCTTCACACATATCAAAATGAGAAGACATCAATTTTCCCCACAATGCATTGCAGAAAACTAAAATTCAAACTATTGTTTGTGGATTTAATTCGTGAACGCGTTAAAGGTAGTGATCACGCAGTCGTCTCCCTTGCGAGCGTACATTTTCAAGGTGAAAATGGCTCGCGTCTACGCCCATGACTTTGAGTACGCGTTCACTAATTTCTGCCACAAACAAAAACAGTGTGTTTGGGTCTTTAAATAGCACTTTTGAGACAAAAAGTTAAAAACATTTTACTATGCAATTTCTTTTGACCATAAAATGTAAAAAAAAATTATATATGTCTAAACAATATTTCTCACCAACAGTTTTCACAAGAAATATTTCAGAAGTAACATTTAGGTTTTCATTGTGATTTCTTCCAATGGATTGCGGAGAAAATTGGATGCATCGCTTAACCGTGATTAAATAGCATGTTTGATGACGTGAATTGGTCAAATATTGGACCCTGAATGTGCATAACAATAATACATTGCAAAGTTCCGAGTTCTGTACATAATTAATACGCAACAGTCTGAAATAATGTACACCTAATTTTGACAGATAAAAAAAGCTGTAAATATATGATATAAACTAACCATTGAAACACAAAATAGCAAAACAGAGTAAATCATCTTGCATTTTGGGCATATATTTGTCATATGAATATAATCAGAAGTAAAAACTTGCGTTGATAAATCTTCCATTTCAACACAGTATGTCCTAGTTTTAAGTTCCTGTTGGGTACATTGCATTTATACAAATTGTGTGGTAATAATGCAACTTCTTGGAAGTCAGCTTTGGTGTGTTGTTATTATGTCAAGTAAAAAGTATAAACATGTTTTTTGTCCGCATTAAAAAAAAATACAAGGAGGGCTTTTTATTTTTTATTGGTAATCTACTCAAAATAACCATATTTAGCACTATATTTGATGTGCATAGCTGAAAAATAATATCTAAAAATAAGAAGTCATCTTTTCTATTTTCTTGTTTTGAGAGCTGGACCCCTCCAGTGATCATAAAACCCAGGCATAAAACTCTCCTTAAATGCTTCAGTATACATTTTGTAGGCTGTAGAATAAGTTTCACCTGGTGAAAAATATTTCAGAATAAGTTTTTGTTTAAATATTAAAAAATAAAAACAAATTGGAAAATCTTTGAAAAATGGGGAGGGCTGGGATGAAAAAGAAAATGTCTATTTTTTTAATCGGCCTTATATATTTATGGATCATTTTTTGACATACTGAATACATAAATGGATTCATGTTATCTGCTTTTTAGTTCTGAAAATATCGCAATAACTGCAATGTGTATTCATAATGGTTTTACAAATCATCTCTGCTACGACTTAGCAACATTGCAACAATTATACAACATGGAATTCACACCAAGTAAACATTTTGTGTAATAAAACGTTATTTGCTTGTCAACAGAAACTAATATGTACTCTTGGAGTATGATTAACAGAACTTTCTGAACTTCAAATACAAAAATGTTATATTTCAATGGCTAAATTTAAGCTTGAATGCAATGGTTTTTTTGAAATGCAACTGCCATACGTGCATACTTATGAATAGTCATATCTTTACTGATAAAACTATAGAAAAACCCATGGACAGAAGTGAAATACACTCCTCCCTTGTGTTTCAAAAAGCATATTGGCTGGAGTTTAAATTCAGTTTTCCAGACATTTCACCATGTGAATGCAACACAGTTGTATCTGCAATAGCTGCCATATGATATATTATTTAACGTTTTGTCACCAGAATATAGATTCCCCTTAAAATTGGCCTCCTATGTCAGTAACTGATTCTTAAATGAAGAACCATTTCAAGAGCCATTGACCCAAGTCTGAACACTTCATAGTGAGTAATGTAAATTTGTGATGGCTCACCCCGAAAGGGGGGACTTTGCAGATGATATCAATTTTGATTTTATCATTTCATATATTGCAGCATATTCTAAGCTTCAAAGTGACACCTTACTTGTTGAAATTGATCAAGGCGATCAAATTTAACAACAGAAAATCTGCTGGAAATTCTTATTATTTTTCTTTTTTGCTGCCTATTTTCACCTGTATCTTGAAAAGTGTTCTGTCGCAAAGTCCCCCTTTTTGTGGTGAGTCATCACATTTATGCATTTACAACGTTTTTGCATTAACATGATAAAATTCTTTTTGGCATGAGGCTCACACAACATGAAAGAATGTTACACAGAAATGTTAATGAAATCGCAAGAATGTTCCATGTATATGACTACTAATAGCCATTCCATGCACTCTTGCTAAGTGAATCTTGTGACCCTTACTCTTGCACTCTAATCGTTTGATTCATTGATTTATTTGTGGTGACATCAGACTCTGTTTATTGACTCCATCATACCGTTGCAAGGGAGTATAGTCAGTGGAGGAACTTGAAATTTACACGCATGTGCAGATATTTAATTCTTTAAGCAATTTAGGTGAGAACATGATCTGGTTTTGTAATCTTGACCAGTTTATATTTTGGACCATAACTCTTGACTCAAAAGATAGTAGATTTTGAATGGGCCAACCGTGCATGGTATTAGACACTCAGATTGCTTTGCTATATTGACAGCCCTTAGGCCAAAATCATTAACGCCAAAATCAATATTAAATCAAAAATACCAAATTACGTGTTGTAAGGCTTTCATTGATCTTACAACTTGAAAATGGTTTCAAAATTCGTAGATGCATGATAATTTAAGTGATGATTTCAATTTTGACGTCAACAACCAAAGGCAATTATGGAACTCAAATGGTGTTAACAGTGTTAAGTTATTATTAATTTTCAAAGTTGTTATGATTTTGGACCTATTAGTACACCTGTTTCATTATACACAAACCTGTAATTTCAAACAATAAACATCACATATTTGAAACACCAGGTTTACTGCAATCAGTGTTAAACCTGACTGGCAAAGAAAATTCCAAACCTGTCTGACATGATGATCAAAGAGTCTGATCCCTTTCTCTTGTATTGTATAAAATTGTATAGATTTATAATGAACTTGAAAAATATGTTGGCTAGTTGTACTTCATATATAACTTGACTTCTGCATACAAAACATAGCTTACAATTTCTGCAAATTTATCCTATGTGCTCAAATCAACAGAGTTTTATAATACCTAAAAGCCAGTTCTACTCCAGCTCCACACACAAATAATGACTTGTAAAACACTACTTTTCTTCAGAACTAGAGCATTAACTGCACTATATTCTTTTTTGTAGTCACTGAAGAGTACATGTGGTTGTTTTCAGCGTCAGTACCTCTGGAGTATTGATGCAATATCTTCTTAGTTGCTAGCACTGGTGTCCTTTAAAGCTTGAAGGTTCAAACCCATTTGCCACTTAGCAACCAACTGTAAAAATTGTTATTCCTTGTTATTACGATGCCAATGATTTACATCCAATCCAATCCGAAGAACTTCAACAATACCGTGCTGCGGGAAGTATTTGCGTAATTTTAATTCCCCATTTCAGAATTGCCTCTATGCTTCCAACCTCAGGGAAATGAGTCACATTTTCAAAAAAGATAATGTTGCTGCATAAGTTCCCAATACTCTCATCCATGAGGATCTTGCTGTGTATGCTTCTAGTACATCCATTCACAAGAATTTGGCTGTGTAAAGTTATGCTGTAGTAACGTAGTATACAATACCCTGTGGTAATAATTTCTAGTTGTTTGAGAGTTTCTTAATTGCTTTCAATATAGACATTTTGTGACCCAAACTGGCCACTCCTAGTTCTGTTAATTCGTCTTTTGTCATTTCTAATAACAGTTCTCCAGTAATGTCATTATTGATGAAAGTATCTCGGTAATCGTTGAGATTCAGGGATGATAACCAATCGCCGACATCGACTGGATTCCAGGCGGTGACGGTCTTATTTTGGAATGAACCTGTTGAATAGACAAAAAACGTGAACAAATTAGTCAATATTTGTATAATGAGACAAAATGAAAGAGAAGCACTGCCTTTTAATGAAATTTAATTGTCATAAATCTTCTTGGATTTTCTAATTCAATTACTGAAAATACTAAGAGATTTTATATATAAAGTCATTAGGAGCCTCAAATTTAAAGTAATACTCTAAGATCCAACAGGGTGCCCCTATCACCCATGCCCCGGACTCCCATGACTTTCATATTTTTTGGCTGATTGGGTTAGTTTTTGGTAAATATTGATGCCTTCCAAACATCATCATAATCTGCCAACTGCGGAGCAGGTGACTACAAGCTTTCTCCAACCACAACGATCCTGTGCTAATTCAGACAGTTTGTCAGGCCTTCCAAACAATTTAGCCTAAAAATGCATACTATTTCAGTTATGACAATTTTATTGAATTAAATTAGGGATCCCAAATTTAAGTCCACGTGTATTAGTATAGGAAAATACATGTTGTGTATTTATGCATTTTCTTCATGACAAAACAAGTTCAGTGAAATATATGCATATGGTCTGAGATTGTTATAATTCTTTATTTTTTGTTGTTTTAATTCAAACCTGCTTTAAGAAACACATCATGAATTAAAAAAGAGAAATTCCGAAATAATGAAATAAAAGTATCTGACTCTAGGCTATAAAAACTCAATGAAATTTGCTCCAACCATTACCCAACAGCTAGTTATCAGGAGTAAATTATCTCATATTGTATTTTTAACACAAATGTAATCAACTGAAGTTTGCTAGAGCATGGTTCCTGGTTTTGACATGACCTAGATTCACATGCATTTAATGTTATCAACTTTCTTAAATAAAATGAATTTAAAACTGAAAATCTGAAAGAAAAGGCAAAACAATGTCACAAGTGTGTGATAGATTGAGCTGATTATTATATTGGCTTCAGGGATTAAGGATTGCTGGTAAATGTTACTTGAAAATTGGTAAAACTAACACACTTCAGTAATTGAACATTTATTACAAATGCAAGTTCTATCACGTAAGTTGGGGAGGGAAGCAACCTGCTTAAGGGACTCTCATAAATTCTGAGTCTTATATTTATTTTGGAATATAATGCACAATGTTGGTGGGACTTTAGGAAATTTTCTTGCAAGGCAAGGTTTTTGACCATCTTTCCCATCTAGATTTAAAGTTGGTTGATAAAAAAGGGGGCTGATTGGTCATCCTATATCCATCATGAAATAACTGGCTACATATTGCAAAAAAATGGCAAGTCACCTAAATCAACAAGACTTATGTCATGACTTTCTCAAATCAACCAACTTTTGGCTTCACTAAAATCTTAGTACAATGCTCCTGTAGATTATGTGCATTTCATACGCAAGTGAAATCAATGCATGCGCAGTCAATTTTGATGCGTCCAATTCACGAGGCCCGTAGGGGCCGAGTGCATTGGACAGCAATCAAAATTTATCGCAAATGCATTGAGTTTGTCTGATTTTACGAGCATAATTGAATGCAAATTTATTAATCTAATTCATACACGACAGAAAAATGATATTGTATCTTTTGTGAAAAGAAAAGAAATAAGGCTTTTAATATGACCACCAATATCCAAAAATTCTCTTAACTAAATAAATATATAATCAACTTGTAAATAAGCCACTAGCCAGCAAGGATGGTGAAATCTAAACAAGTCCAAAACTGGACTTTGTCAAGCCGTTTTAGTAAAGTTCAAACTATTGCTTTGATTCTTACCTCTGTTATCGTCTATACTAGAAGATCTCCTTCTTGTCCAAGAGCTATCTGATGTCACTGTGGAAGAGCTCGCTGATGATGAGGTCGACTTCACGGTGTTGTTCTTCTTTGGAAAATCGTCGTCTCCACCATCAAACATATCACTACTTGGCTCTGTAGACATCGACATCGTTGATAACGTTGACGCTGACGATCCTGATGAAACTACACTGGATGTATCCGATGACCCATCGCGTCGTCCTCCCGTATGTTGTCCGTGAGCTGGAGACACGACTTCTACGACGGTAGAACGACCAGGTGGCATACGTTGTCTATTATGTTGTGAATTAAATCTGGTTAATATTGCCCCAAAGTTCTGGTTATCTTCATTAGTGTTCATGGGATAATCCGCTGGTGGAGGGAATGGAGGTGCATGACTCTCCACAACGGGAGGTAGAGCCACTGGCGCCTTTTTCGGTTTTTCAAATGTCTGTTTAATATTGGTGACAGAGGGCGGTATTAACAAAGTACCCACACTGTCAGATGAATCTGACATTGGTGAACTTGTAGGTGACAGCGGTGGTGGAACATCACGTACCGGTTTTGGTTTTACCGCTATTTTATTTTGCATTTGGCCAGCAGCTGAGGCGATCTGATTTGAAAATGGTGTTGATGAAGCTGCTTGAGCCGCTTGTGCCTCTACAACAGTCCTTCTCTTGGCAATGGCTGCCATCAAATCCTGGTTGGGATTCATGCCCATGGAAGCTCTAGCTTCTTTATTTTTCTGGATCATCTCCTCAATACTTTCAGATCGACCACTCTGTAGCTGGCTCTTCCGTCGCGCTACAGCAGCTTCAAGTGCCGAATGTTGTGTCTCGGCATTTTGATTGCGATTAATTTGTCCTCCCACCTGTTGGAGACTGTTATCTTTAGCTGCCATCGCGATTTCAAATGCTGGATTTGGAGGTGGAGGGGGTGGTGCACTTCCTGTTGGGGGAGGAGGTGGGGGTGGTGGCCCTCCGGAGGGTGATACTGCAGATGCACCTCTACTCTTCCTTCGTTCTCTTAGGGCAGCTGCAGCAGCAATGGAATCAGCAAATGATCCACCACCTCCACTTGGCGGAGTATCTGGAGGGGGTGGTGGAGGAGGTGGTGGGGCAGCAGCAACAGGTGATTTTTGCTTATGGACATCTGCATACATTGGGAAGTCGTCTATTGGCGGTGGTGGCGGGGGCATATCTGGTGTAGGAGGATCGCCTACAGGGGGTGGGCCCGGAGGTGGAGGGGGTGGTGGATCTGTTGGTGGGAAATCTCCTCCAGGTGATGAATATAATGATGTTGGTACTGGAGGTGGTGTCGGAGCAAATGATGGGGGTGGGGGTAAACCCATATCACCAGGGTCAGATACAGTTCTGTCTTTAGGCAATATATTGGAATAAAAGTCTCCTTCCAGAGAACTTCTTCTCATATCATGCCTACTGGTTGGTGGAGACGCCAATCCTGATACAGTCATATGTTGCATTGCGGCTCGTTCATCTCGCACTTTCTGCGTCGACATCCTGCCAATTGTATGACTGCTATACTGTGCTGGTGCTGTAGGCATTGGTGGTCTTCCTATGTAGCCTTCTTCTTGAATTGTCCCTGGTGTTTTACTTCCCCCTGACCCCTGGCGATGGTACATGTCCTTGATTGCGTCTGGGTTGATCTTTTGTGACGATGGTCGCTTCTTGATGGATGCGACTACTTTGGGTTGGTTGGCTTCCGCTAGAGCTGCTGCTCCTGAAAGCAAGTCCAATTTAATGACATTTAGAATAGATACACGAGAATGATAAATTGACTTAACTTTACAAATGCATTACCTCACATACTCATTCACATCTCCATGGTTACAGCTTGAAAAGAGAAAGTTTAGTTAGCAGCATGCAATAATCCAGACATTTTTTTCAATTCACTTTTTTCAATACTGACATTGAAATACAGGTTAAGACATTTTACATCATTCAGGTTAGGTTCTTGGGTTAGGTTTGGGTTGAAGGTCAACTGACAAAATATTAGTAATCAAATCACAATCAACCAAATATCCAAGCAATCTTAATAAATCTTAATAAAAAAAAAACAAAT
>JXSR01S018779.1:98632-109281 GCA_000969725.1 Ophiothrix spiculata
TTAAAAATCTATGATCAAATATACCCTCCCTCAAGAGCTGATACACAAAAACATGCCAAATATCATAAGGTCATAATGTTCACATTCATTTTTGAACATGATGTAAGTTGGTGAAATGTCATGCTGTCAGTTTCCTCCTAATTTGGGTTTCATTTTTTCCTGTTTTGTAATAATGCCAAAATGTCACTTTCATGTTCGTAATTGACTTATTTTCCAGACAGCACATGATGACATATTTTGCTAGGCTGTAAATTCCTCACTGCATTTTTCAGAATTTGTCTCTGTTAGGTGGTTTAATTAGCATATTTTGATGATCTAGAAGAAATTCCTTATACTTAATTGTAAAATGTCTCCAGTGGGAATTATTTTTTACTTGGCACACATAAATAATTGACTCTCTTTTAAGTAAAGAAAGACTGTTTTATGATGAATTTAATACAGAAGCCATTTATGAACAAGAGAGTATAAACAAATTTAGATTTAAGAAAATCATATTTTAACTCATCCCAAGGGTGCAGTGTGCATTTTAAATCAACCCAAGCACTTGCACCATTTTCAAAAGGCTCAGAGCACTCACAGCATAAAATACAAAACATATATCAGAAATGAAGCCAATTTCATAAGGGATGTTTAATTTCACAAATTCGGCTAGGAACTGTGATTTCCAAAACTTCCATACCTTATACTTCCATACAAGTTGAAGACAATATGTATTGATAGTAAACATCAAAAACAGTAAAATATACATCAATCAAATCAAAAAATTAAATGACAGCATTTTTCAAAGGGTGAAATTAAGTACCAGGAAAATGGATGTGATTACAGAATTGAGCCTCTGGCATAACAAAAAAATATAGATATTTCATGGTATGGATACTACGCACTGAAAAAATACTGTTAAGTGGTATTTTCGCGCTACATTTATTTTCGCGCAAAATGGGATTTGCGCGAAAATAAATGTACCGCGAAAATTAATGTGTATTTGTTACAAATGAAATTCTATACTCGGGCAATGTTCGCGAAATTAAAAACGCGCGAAATGGTCCAAAATTGGCTAATCGTGAAAATTACTGAACGCGGAAATATTGGCGTTGATGAGTAAACATTGATGAGCAAATGGACTCTACATGTTTTCAATTTCCTAGATTCGTTTTGCATTTATCTGATTGTCTTATGTAGAAGAGGTCAACTCGTAAACAAAGTGCATTTGGATATAGTGGTATAACATCAACAATTACTACTGATTCAGACCATTCCTATATATGATTGGCATATTCCCATTATTGGCGGAATATCAGATCTCATAACGAGAACGAGAATTACGTCATATGATGTATTGCGGCTCATTTTGTACAAATCTGTGTACTCATAACCTGCAGGTATCATATAAATATAGCTTTCCTCCCATTTAAAGGTACATAGTCCGATATTTCAACTTTTAGTTTTCACACTTATAGATGTCTCAATTAAATTTCAGTTAAAATTGAAACAACGGTTTTGATTTTAAGAATAATTTTGCATTTTCCATTTGCCTATACTTTATGGTTACCATAAAATTTAACACATTTTCACTTATATCTCTGAAACGTGACATAATTCAGAAACGTGACATAATTCATCAGTAAAATTTCACACGGTTAATGAGAAAAATGTGCGGAATATTTTGGAACCAGAAAGTTTGAAAAAATGCTGACCAAATCGGACAGGGCTCCTTAATGGAACAGAGTTTAAGAAACCAAATGTTGACCAAAAATTGAAATTTTCTAGCTAAAGTGGACCTGTTGATGCATTCCCTACACCTAACCCTTACAAAAACCCTATTTAAAATTACTACAGCATATAAATATATCTTGTCAACAAGTTCAAAGTCATGTTTTTCACCAAAAATTTCAAAAAGCTATGCCTGGAGATGTACGAGAATTCAAAGCAGACATTTTGCTATAAAATCATCTCGTGATCTGTCAACATCTACTACTTCTTATAGTACAAATGCACATTTTCCTATTTATTTTTTTATTCTGCCCTTTAAAAGTAGGCTAACTGAGCCTGTTAAATTACATATAAATGCCTTCAGTAGCTCCGAGCTATATATCGTGGTATCCGAGTATACCGTAAATGCCAAAATAAGACTTGATGATCTTTAATACTAAGCATGGTAAACTAGATGGGGGCAGTGAATTGGAAACACGTGAGGCACAATGATGCGAGATGCTTCACAATATGCAGGGCCTGTTGGATTGCATCGGAGATGGGGATATGTCAAGCAGTGTTTCTAGATTATAAAGTGAATTTGTTGACATCATAAATACAGTCTTGTCATATATGGGCTTTTATCACAGATTTACATGCAGGGTATGAGTTTATTAAGATTATGATGTCTTATTATGCTTTAATAATGAAAAATGTGCCTTGGATGTCACTTTGATCAAGTATGGGGCAAACTGTAAATATGTGTTTCTAGATCACATTTGGAATATTTTGACACAAACCTCAAATTTTCCAACCATACTTTTTTATATCACAAATATGCATTTACATTCTTTAAGAATATACAATATGATGCAAATATACATGGAATCATAAACTCTTGTTTTTAGAATAATAAATATATTTTGTATTCTTAGAATGGAAGAAATGTTAGGGGGTTATGATCTATGGGGATATGCACTATAATATATTTAAAAAAAGTACATCTTTTTTTTTTATCAATAACACAAATTTAAAGCAATACTATAAGATTTTGATCAGAAATGGTTTGAGTAAAAACAGTCTAAAATGAAGGAATTTGACTTTCAAAAAGCGTTTTCAAATGTATTTTGTCAAAAACTTGTTTCGCCACAGAAAAATGGATAAAAGTACATACATGATTTCCTTTACTAATACACTTGAATTAAATGTGGGATCTGAATTTAAT
This sequence comes from Ophiothrix spiculata, assembly GCA_000969725.1. NCBI lineage: Eukaryota > Metazoa > Echinodermata > Ophiuroidea > Amphilepidida > Ophiotrichidae > Ophiothrix > Ophiothrix spiculata. The sequence goes on from JXSR01S018779.1 coordinate 101,547, forward strand.
TCAACAAATGGCCATAACAGAAAAATTCACCATATTTAAGCCAAATCATTTGGAGAATATTAATATCTACCAAAAACAAACCCAATAACTACAAAAAATAATGGGTGACAGCGGGTGCTTCATTTTAACACTTTATAGTATTGCTTTACGATGATCTAACAGCTGAACAGTTTATAAATCATATTATCTAAACAAATTCATATAGAAAAACTTACAAAACTTTTAAAAGAAAATATTATTTGCCCATGATTTCTACCTTATTATACAAACTAAAGATAACATAACTTGTTTGGATTTCAAGAACCCATTTCAATTTTGCCAATTGAGCATGGTTTCATTAGGTTCTTATTTCCTCTGACCAAAATATGGATTTTCTGTAAACAAACTGCAAGGCCTTATTACTCACAGCTGTTTCTCCACAATTTCCTCTGGATTATTAACATTATGTATCTCAATGTTAAAGAACACCACACTTAACTATGTATACAATAATTGTTTAAGAGGCATTTTATTTTGTATTTCTATATGTTGTATGCCATTAAAGCTATATGTATACATAATCATAATTAGAGATTGGTTCTACTGCTGCATAGTTATTTGTTTTATGGAGATTGGGCAATTTTTTTTTGAAATATTTATATGCTAAATTTGGCTTATAAGAGGTATCCTGTTTTGTTTTCCCCTCAAATTGCTTTCATTTTAAATTTATCATTCATTATGTATAGTGTGGTGTCAAAGATTCTATTCTCTCCATCTTTCAGTCTCTAATTTTCAAGCATCTATTTCATTTTCATCTGGTTAACAAGATAAATATCCATCTCATGAAACCCTTCTATAGAGAAGACCGACCTTTCTGTGAGTTAACAACCTCAAAAGCATAATGTCATATCTAACAAAATACATTTCTCAGGTTTTTGAAATTGAAAATAACATCTAGTCCAAACATACAGGATCCATGGTGCTTACTGTACCAGGACCCCTCAGGCTCTCCTACATTTTATATGCAAACCGTGTACAATTCAATCTACTAAATTTTACCTGTCTACAAGCAACATATGTAATATTTAACAGAATATAGTTCCGAAAAGATTTCAAGATATTAATAAATGAGCCTTCTTTTTAAACTTTAAATTGGCCTTCCATTGTCTCATCGAAAAACAGTTGCAATTTGAAAATAGAATGCTTTTCCAAACTTCTTGTAAACATGGACATAATTTTTTTCACGTACCTATCTTCAATATATAAAACAACATGCTTATATCACTACATAGGGTGAGTTCGGGTATCCTCGCTAGCATTTAAGCGGCATTTTATTTGCATAAAATTTTCTTCAATGTGGTTGGACAAATAATTAGTTTTTAATGATCCAGGGGTGCTATCCATATTAAAGAAGCACTTCATAGGTTCAAATTAAATATTAACCCCTTAACTTTTTGAAAAAAGACAAAAACTTTCTATAATTCTTGTTGGGTATTTTCACTGCCCATAGGATATGTTCGCTATTATGTACCCATTAGCTACGCATATTGCAATTGGGTACATTCACTTGAATGTGTTTGGTAAGTTCGCTCATTGACACATTTCAGTGTAAGTTTCTAGCATTATCCATGCTGATGATAGCGATTTAACCCAACTTAAATTTTGTCTGCCCTCTATATTGTTGTTTTCTGCACAATTCAATGTTGAAACGTATTCATGAATTGAAAAATTCTAATTATTAGACTAATAGAGTGAAGTTACCCGCCCCAGTGAAGATACCCAAATTCACCCTACCAATCATGAAAATGTCACAATTTGATTTTCGCTAGATTTTGAAAAAATTCTTATTATTATTATTTTACAGATTTGGTGCTAACATGGTTTCGTTTAGTTACAAAACCCTACTAGCAGATTGACCTTTTCGACAGCAATATTCTCTGGGTTGCTCCTTCCAAGTTCCGACTCAAAAACATTAATTTCCCATGGTTTGAAATTGAAAACATGAAATCAAATTCCCCATGTTTTAATAATGTAAAACATGGAATAAATTGTCAGACAAGCTCTTTATTTTCTCATTTCCTTGGGGCACTATGAACATTTTATTCTCAGGCCAGACAAATAGACATCACTCTCTAGGAACTTGCTTGCTTTTGCTTAACTCATGTATTTTGCATGAATATGTGCAGACATTAATGTCATCATGATCATTTTTCAAGTTAAAAATAGTTTGTGATTTTTAAGCTGAAACCCCAACCCTGTTTTTACAGACCTGACCAAACCCTAAATTTGTGTTTTTGAAGAATTGTTTTTTAGTGGAAAAAAATCAAAATCATGTAAAATCAGCCGTTCTTTGACCAGAAAATTTCTTTGTAAAAATGTTTCAGTTTTCTCCTTATTTTGGGGAGATTTTTAGGTTATTCTAGGCAAAAAAATGTTTTGAAAAAAATTGCCTGACCATCCAACCCTACTTGAAAGGTCCGTCCGCTCGTAAAACAGAGGGGAGGGGGTTATCGCCATAGAGCCAAATTATGCAGAAATTTTTTATTTACACACATGTGTAGGTTTTATTAAGATTACTGAATGATGAGGGCCTGAAAATATGAAAAACATCTACAAGGATATAGTTGAAAAAAATATTCAAGTGAAAATTGGTGTCACATGGGATTGGGATGCACAATAACTCCACAACTTTTTTTAAGCAAGTGCGGGCGGGCGGATTTTTTTTAATAGATTTTTTTTTTCAAATGTAAGTCAAAGCTGCACCAAATTATGGCCTCTATAAAGATGCAAATAAGTCTATTGTACCAAAAAATCTAAAGTTTAAAAACAGAATAAAATGTAAACAAAATTTAAAAACAACAACTTGAAAAATACTTTGAAAAGATCAAAATTCTCAAAGAAAAAAACACACCTTTTTTTGGAAATCTGAAATTAGGCACGGTATACTTTTGTACAGTAAAAACTTTTTTTCCAGTTTTGAAAAATAGGGGTGGGCGGTGGAGGACAACCAAACAACTTTTTTTTTTGGCCTAACTCATACATTTTGTTTGAAGGATGCCAAAATATGCGCTGCTATGTCGGAAAGATATAGAGTAACATCTCAATGGTGTGATAAAGATGAAATCTAATGCATATTTCAATAAAGATGGTGTGAGATGTCTATATTCCTTGTGGGGTTGTATCACTCCCTTATGTATTTCTAAATTATTTTTTTCTTATTGGTTTTTGAATTACTGATATAGACTGATTTCTTAATACAACATTTGGAAGTCCCTTTCTCTTTTGCTTACTACTTAGCTGTTATACTTTTTGTTTTTACTTTTTTTAATATAAAAGAAGCATATTTTACACTGGCTTGACCAAGTTTATTTATTTTTTTTATTTTTTATTTTTTTTTGGGGGGGGGAGGAAACAAACTTTAATAGACTGAGCCAATGACAGTGAGTGGAGATTAAATATGCTGATATTTTACATAATTTTTTACAATTTTGTAAAAAACTTAGTAAAGCCTCGACAACGTGTCCGCTCAGCAAAATGCTACTTACGGCTTGTGATCGGTCAATTAAGTGAAATGCTTTAGGCGGCACACCATTGACTCTCCATTGACTTATTGTACAAAATGGCTTCCCAAACATACCCGATAACTCATTAATAAGGCAACTGGTTTCTTCAACACTGGCTTTTCTTAATTGATTATGATCTCTTTTAACCAAAAATAATGAAAAATATATACCATCTAGGCAAATTTTTCGAGATACTGTGCATTGAATGGAAATACTGCCCCAATCACTGAAAGCCACATTTTGTATTTCCAGAATTCATGTATTTTTGGGAAAAGCCTTAAAAGTTTATCAAAGTACTCTGGAGATCAAAAAGGGCATCAGAACAACTTTAAATAATCCTATCTCCATGATTAGAACAAAATATACACCAAACATATTGCCCTTCTACACTTTTTGAGGTCCTCATTTAGGAGAGGGCAGTCAATTTTGAAGATTTTAGAGACGCCGGATTGATTTAGAGTAGTGGACCCTATAAATGTGTACATCAGCTAGTGAGGCTCATGAAAGAGGCCTGAAAGGAAAATTCACTTTCTTATTTTCTCATTTAAAAAAAAATCATATTTTTACTGGAGCATTTATGTTACAAGTGTTGAGTGACTGTTTTATTTCCAACTTGATGAGCTCATGCACCAATGATGACTAATAGCATTAATTTGATAAAAATAGTCAAAAAAATTGTCTGATTTATGAGCAATAACTCACAATAATGTTGTATATTTTAACCCATGTGCATTAACTCATTACAATATCCTAACCACTGTCTGGAATAAAACACAAGGAGCTTTAAAGGAGCCCTATCCGATTGGGTTAACATTTTTTCAAACTTTCTGAGATTTTGGTACCAAAATATTCCTCATATTTTTCTCATTATCCATGTGAAATTTTACAGCTGAAATATGTTGTATTTCAGAGATATAAGTGAAAATGTGTTAAAATTATCAATATTATGGTAACCATAAAATTATTTACACAGAAAAGTATAGGCAAATGGAAAATACAAAATTGCTCATAAAATCAAAATAGTTGTTCTGATTTAACTCAAATTTGAAATTGAAGCATCTTAAGTGGTGATCTTTCATATGAACCATCTACCTTTAATGTAGAGGTTATATTCACAGAATGTTCAAACTTGAGTTTGCCACAAACTTGGTTTGAAAGTGGTATCAAATAGAGGTCCATAGTTTTTATTGTTTATTTATTCAAAAGGCAGTGATATTGTGTGAAAAGTGAAAACAACATTCTGGGTCATTCCATGGCAAATGTCACAAATGTTACCGAAATGTGACATGATCATGTGCTTAAAGTAGCCTAGCACAGATAGAATTCCTCTATTTATTTTTCTTATTTTTGATACATGGGGTTTTCGTATGTGCTGATAACATTTCTGAAATAAAAAAGGGGGGTCACCGACTTAGTTTTTGAGAAAAAATCATTTAAAAAACACTATGTTTTACCACTTTTGACCATTGACTTCTATGGTAAAATCAAAATAAATAAGACAAAAACACTTATAATTAAAACACAGTATTATTTTTTTCTCTTCTTTTTCATAAGGTTTTGATCCTTATATTGTTCTTTAAAAACCCGCAATAAAAAAAATATGGTCACTGACTTAATTTGTGAAGTATTAAGCAAAATTAAGCACAAAATTTGCATTTTTTTAGCAATGACTAATACCTTAAGCACTGTGCGCTTTGAGCCCTGCGTCATCTTATGGTCTTATGCGTGAATATAAAAATGACGCACGTGTAAGATCACATTTTATTAAAGCGCAAGATACAGTACGCCAGAAAGTACGCTAAAAGCCCGGGATAAATACTTTGAAATTGTGTCCAACACCGGTGATATCAGCTCACTCGTGTCCAAAACCGTTTAATTTATATGTTCTTCACGGGTTGCTACAAATCTTAAAGAATTCCTAATCCCATTCAAATCCAATGGCAAGAACAAGTAAGATTTTGATAACATTTGTGACAAATGACCCACATCCAATAAATGGCTTTAAAAAGACGCTTTCCATCCTCTGAGATATCTAAAACAAAGATAAGTATAATAAATCTAGCAAAAATGTCTTGTAAAAGAAAATGTCAGTAAAAAAACTTCCCTTTGATTATGATTACAATTTACTATATGTCAAGTGATCTGAAATTCAAATTATGTCGGATTGAATATGCACTTACGAATCAACTGAACTTTTTAACACGGAATAAGAAGACTTAAACCCAACGTGTAAATGCTGTGAACCCCATGGCGAATATGTCAACTTAATTATCGGTCGGTTCTTAAAAGCTTATTGATTAGCGCTAATAAGCAAATAATCTGGGTTTCCTCACCGTAGGGTCATACCACTGATTAGCGTTATGTTATAATCAATCAATATTATTGCTGTCTGCTCATCACTGTTACCATGGCAACCAAAATAATCATTTTGAACAATTTCGACATAAAAGCAGTAGTTAACAGTTTTTTGGGTATACATAGAGATGAAAAAGTTAAAGCCAAAATTCCTCGGACAAAATCGATCACGTGACCACAAATTGCAGGGTACCGATGGCATTCATAAACAATTGGCCCTGCACTCTGGATGATTATTTACATCGTCCGAAGAATTGTGATGCCGACTTTAGCATGAAATGATAAGCAAGGCATGCAGATGGTAAACAATGAAGTGAGTAAAACGTTATATATACAAAGAACTGGAAATAAATGGGTAATAATCGGCAAAGGCAATAATTGAAATCATAATTTTGGCTGGAACAATTTACAAATTGCCCGTAACAGACAATATGTCCTGGGCCTCTTGCATATTGGCTAGTCATACTAAGTGATTAGACATTGATCGGTATAAGAAAGAACCTCGGCATAGTTTGCAATTGGCTACTGGGATCAATATATATCCCGCGGCCCGTTCATAAAATTCAGTTGTAACTTAGGACAGGTGAGTAAGACATAATTTCATGATTCACTCTATCCATACTGGATATGGCCATTATTATGAATTTAAACAAGAATTTTATTGGCTAGGTTGTGTGCAACACTTTGTATTTTGCAAAAAGAAGATAGAATGATGTTTTGTGTTTTCCAAATTTTTGATATTCATTTGACATCCAATAAGCCTCAACAAATAGTTGCCAATTATACAATTATTGCCCACGCCTATTATTGAAGAAGAATTGAATATCAGTTTGCCCCAGCCTAGTACAAGGAAACAAGACTTACGTGGATCATCCTCACTTCTTTTGGTCCTTCTTTGAGGATGCAACCCGGGGCTGGTTCTTTGTTGAGGATGCGACCCGGGGGTGGCTCTTTGTTGAGGATGCGACTCGGGGGTGGCTCTTTGTGGAGGTGGAGGGACTGTAGAAAATATGACAGCAAGGGGCAAAACATGATAGCAAAGAGGAAAACAAGGCATACATACAAAGACAGTAAAGAACATCTAGAAATACTAGGATTTATAGGATACTGGATAGTTGCATGCTTAATGAAATATTTACAAAATATATTTCACAATTTTGGTTTGACCATGTTGCAAAATTTGTTACATGCATGCATTATACTCAATTTCAAGAGCATTGTATTTTTGATAAAATTTATAGAAGTCAATAATTCTTTATTCAAAAACAAGTATTGAGAATATTCATCCCAATCACAACACAGTAATTCCAGATTTCTTACAAGTTTGCATTATCTGATATGCAAATAATTGGTTTAATGATAACTGCAAAATGAGTAATGGCACTACATGCACATGCATATATGAATTCTTACATATGGCAGAAATTGCGGGGTTGAAATAGACAATATGAACTGACTAGGGAAACTTTAGGGTTGTTATTGTAAATGTTTACCTTGAAAAAAGGAGCACAATCTAAGATAAATTGATATTTTGGAAGTGGGTTTTTGAAATAGACATACTAATGTTTGGATTTAAATTTCAAGAATTTCATCTTTAATGTTACAAATTAAGATTCTGAAATCAATTTGATAGTTTAGGATTTAGCATGTGGGTATCAACTAATTAAATAGGGTTGAGATTTAAGATTAGAGCTATGCACTCTAAAATGAAAAGAGTGGACGGTCATTCTTTCTTGGAATGAATACATACCTGCCAACATTGTGAAACCCAAAATCAGGACAAAAAAGACGCGCGAAGCGTTCGTCGGAGGTCCAGGGGGCGGGGGCTCTAGCTGGGG